>JZKD02S1338567.1:63396-89075 GCA_000966675.3 Picea glauca | reverse complement strand
CGCGAGATCGTGAGGACCGTAGGATTGGCAGGAGTTGCAAGGTAGTTAGAGGCCATAGGAACCCATCACCCAGGAGTGGAGGATCAATGTCAGTCATTGATCGTGGCCTACCCCACACCGTTGAATCATATCGTGAATTCGGGAGTTCGAAGGTTGGGAAACATTGCATTTGGATCGTGAAAGTTGCAAAGTGTCGAGTGCCAAGGGCTTGTTTGGATAGGTGGCACATCCCATAAGTGGAGACCACATAGTTGACAGATGGTGCAAACATACAACGCGCAAAAAAAGGTCGAAGTGGGTGACCGGTGGTGTACACGCGTCATTATGGAGGAGTCAACACCCTGTTGACTTATCGCATTTCGGGGATTCGCAAGGGAGGAGCTCGAGCATTCAGCACTCCAACTCGCTAAGTCATGAGTTGCAAGAGGTGATAGAGTTAAGCTCTAGCCAACAGTCATTTGTAAAGGCGCTAACGAGGAGGATCCATACCTGTATCGCATTTCAGGTATCAGAGATTTGGAGCAAGAGGAGTCGAGAGTCTTCAACTCTCCAACTCACGATATCGTGAGTCACGAAAGGAGCTTGTGCTAAGCCTTGGTCGTGGTCACTTTTCCAAGGGGCTGAAGATAGGGAGATTATCCCTTACGCCCATTCAGAGCTTCGCATCTCGGCTGTTGCAGAGAGCGGTGGCATTGTGTTGAAAGCGTCGAACTCGCGAGATTCGAAAATCCTTCACGGTCTTAATCAAGCGTTTTTCTTAACTCTTATCGTGGTTTAGAGAAGATCCTACATGGATATTGGCTCGAGAGTCAGGGGTCTACACTAGTTGCTCAATTGGAGAATTCCCCCTCAAAGATGCAAGTGAACATGAGATGATCCCTTCCATAACAGGATCCATTGTATGGTGTTTCCCTACCTTAAGGGTTTGATATAATAAAGTGGTGGTTTTCTATATTTTTCCATATATCTTGTGTGGTGATTGTATTTAGATATCTTTGGTACTATTGTGGTATTTTGTACTCATCTATTCAGGTCTATAACAAGTGGTATCAGATCTCCTTCTTTGGCAGGAAGTGTGGGAAAATTATTTTTATTTTTGCATATTTTTTCGGAGAAGAAAAAGAGGGTCACAACATTCCAAACAATTTATGCAGATTTCTATGAAAAAATTGCAGAAAAGGGTTGTATAATTGATTCCCTCTCACAATTTAAATCAATTTCAAAAATAAATCATCTAAAATGGAGTTCAGGAAGTGAAGTTATCATCATTTTAAAATCTCTAAATTTTCAGGGGTTTTTTTCTTTTCTTTTTTTTCGCAGACTATCGTACGATTTTTTTATTTCTATAGCACCGGAAGACCAATTTTTTTCAAACTAATTACATATCTGAGTTCCTCTCAGAATTTTACCCAATTTCAAAAAACAAATCATTTGAATCGGAGCTTAGGAAGTCGAGATATCGTTGATTTAAAATCAACCATTTTTTTTTTTTGGGGGGGGGGGTTTGTGACAGCAGTGGAACTGCAAAATTTGTAACTTGTCACAGGGTTCTTAGATTGCTACCAAATTAATGTCATTGGATAGAATATTTTATGTGGTATTTACAATGGATCGTTTCTTTCAAATCCTTAAGGATACTTTATGTAAAAAAATACTCATGGCTTTGGAACCACACATGGAATCCCTCTAAGCCTGCATGCATAACTTAAAGAATAGTTGGCGAAAGTAAAAAGATAACATACATGAGGAATATATTATGGAGGACAACATGGATGAATATAATCAAGACATCTATGCTTGGTATACTTTTGAGGCTGATTGTGGTGATTGGTATCGGTGTCATTTCTAGGATGACAACTACTTTCATCTTCTATTTGATGACTCTACTCCACCTCATGTAGAGGCCATCCTGAAGAGTACAAAAGAGTCTTCTCTGCATATTATTCTTCCACTTTATTATTTTCCATTAGTAGTGGATGAATGGTTGGTTAGTTCTACATATTTCGACCCACATGACCATTGTATATTTTTGGAGCATCATTTTCTGCTGGTTCCTAATTTTCGATATTTTCCACATGGAGTTCACATGAGCACTTGGACGTGAGACCCAATTTTACAGTAGTGGTTGGACTACTTCAACATGGTGGCTTTAATTTCTTCATGGGACCTTGGTTATTCATTCTAATTCAACACTATAATCCACACTTATCCATGGGACCCTCGTATATGGTTGTACACCCTCATAATGTGTGTTGGGGACAATGTTTTCCTAAGGGGGATGGAATGTAGTGTAGCTATAGGGGTAGTGGGGGGGAATGGGGTTTCGAAAGGCCCATAGTGATAATAGTGGAATCCATTCAATTTAAGGTGGACTAGGTCCACTATAGTATTAAATAAGGTCCACTAGGGTAGTTAGATATAATAAATGTAAGAGGGCTTCTTAGAAGGTTCTACTTCTAGAAGGTTCCTCCTCTAGAATGTTCTTAGATGGTTGGTAGCACCATATAAAGAGGTTCAAGCATTGTAATTTGGGGAGGATAAATATTTTATTGGGATCATGTATCTCAATTGGAGGATTCCCCCTCGAAGAAGAAAGTGAACACGAGAGCATCCCTTCCATAATAGGTTCCATTATATGGTGTTTCCCTACCCTAAGGGTTTGATATAATAAAGTGGTGGTTTTATATATTTTTCCATATATCTTTTGTGGGGATTGTATCATATGTCTTTGGTACTATTGTGGTATTTTGTATTCATATCTATTCAGGTCTATAACAAAAGAGGCCCTTCACAAAGTTGCAAGTATGTATGATTGGTGAAAGAGGAGGATTGTGTGAGTAGGTTATGTTTGATAGAAGAAGGTGCCAACATGAAGTGGACCACAATTCCTTCACTATATTTCATGAGGTGGGTGACTTGAGTGTTTAGCATAGTCCATGCCTCCATCTTAAAAAATATATATACTTACCTGAAGGAAGACATTGGATCTACATATCCACATATGGGGAAGGGAAGGGGCCTCATGAGTTCAAAGGAGTTGGTTAGGCTTCCTTTCATTATATAAAGTGAAATGATATGGTGTGGAAAGGAGTTGGGGAGATTCTCTTGGTGAAAAGTAAAATAATTTCAGATTATCTAAAGAAATAGTTTTTCATTAAAAGGATTGCAATTTCTAGGTTTCATAGTGTGTGTAAACTAGGCATGTTAACACTCTAACATGAGGAATAAATGGGACCTACAAAAGACAAGCCCAAAGGTGCTTCATGAGGAAGTTGTGCAACCAAGCATGGTCACAAGGCATGAATAGCCTTGTTCTTATTTGTACTTATGAAATACTATGGAAGTTGGCCTAGTCTTGTAAGGTACCATACCTATTATAATAACAAACAAACAAAAACAATACTACAGAGAATAACAATGGAACAACATAGTATATGAAACCACAACACCAAAATAATTTCTTTATTGATAGGAAACAATGTTCACTTGTTTCTTCGAGGGGGAAGCCTCTAGCAAAACAACACTCTATTACAATGATTCTCCACACAAAACTTATCATGCTCTCAACTCCTATTTATACTAAATCTATCTACCAAAATAACAATCTAGAGGAAAATCTTCTAGAAGCATAAGCTTCTATTAGGTATTCTTATATTTGACTTATTCTTCTTTATTACTAGGCCTTATTAATATTTTCCTTTATTACATGGAAAATATATTATTCTACCTACATGAGGGGTTAGGGAGGTTAGGTCCCTAACATGCCATTCCCTTTAAAAAATAGACCTGTCCTTCCAGGTGGCATCTATTGGAGTTGTATCTTTCCACTATACTAACACTTCCTTAATGGTGCACTGACGTAGAAGATGCTCACGCTGGTCCAAGACTTATTGTGGATGCAACCAGATGAAGCCTTCTTCATCCAACTTAGGAAGACTGGTTTGAGTTTGGCACTTACTTCCAATCACCTTCTTTAAGCTGGAGACATGAAAAAAATCATGAAGCTTAGAATCACTGGGCAAAGCTAATTGATAAGCCACCTGTCTCACCTCTTTAATAATTGTATAAGGACCATAAATTTTGGGTGCCTACTTCTAATAATGGTCAACCTTGAGTGAATTCTTATTATAAGGTTGCAGTCAAAGAAACATGTAGTCCCCTTCAAAAAATTGATGTTCTGAGCAACCTTGATATGCTTGTTGCTTCATGTGATTCTAAGACAGGACCAAATTCTTTTTCAGGGTATGAAGAATAGCCTCTCAAACTGTAAGATTTTGGTACCTGGACCTTCAAGGAACCGGACATGTATGAGAGAACTGAAGGTGATTTTTGTCCATATACAGTGTTGGAGAAAACAATTTTTGGAGAAAAGTTTAAGGAATGAGAAAGAGAACAACAAACAAGGCAGGCAACTAAGAAATGGACCAAAGAAGCACTGTGCACTAGGAATCAAAGAAAAACAATGCAAGGAAAAGAAGAGTCAAAGTAAGAAATAGTTCGATTGATGATCCGAATTTTAGGGGGTATATGGTATAAATTCGGATGAAAAAGTCATAAAGCTATAAAGCTAATATATTTACCATTTGGATCAAGGAGATGCCCACCTCCTGATTAATTAATTGGGATAACATGTTTCCCATATGATTCAAAGAGAGTCCCACCTCTCCATTGGGTTTTATTTTCCAATACTAAGTTAGTTGGGTAGTTAGATCTATTATTATAATAATAGAGACTCATTTAATGAGCTCTTTCCATTAGTGTATCATGTTTTATTTTCCACTACTTTGTTAGTAGGGTAGTTAGATCTATTATACCAATAATAAAGACTCATTTAATGAGATCTTTTTGAATTTGTCATATGGACCATTTTGTAATGCTATATAAAGGCCTAGAAAGCGTTCTCATAATATCAAGTTACTCATTTTAGTTTATCTCATATTTTCTATTGTTCATTGTGAGATTATTAGCTTTGATTAATTTACTAGTAACTAGTTATAGAGGTGAGGCTCCTCTTTGAGCCTCACCTCCCGAGTACTTCATTTACATGTTTTTGTCCATGCTTTTTTTCATGTAATAATGGAATGTCTAATATCCTCCTCTCTTGGCATTCAATCCATCTAGATATCATCCCCCGAGATCCGGATCAATTGAATACCAACCGCGCATAGGAGATTGTAAAGTGGATGAACCTAATCCACTAGGGTTAGGGTTTTGGTAATCAATATGATGGGTTTCAACCCAATTTTGGTATTATAAATATATGATGTATGAGCTCGCTAGGAGATATCTATTTGATATTTTTAGTATAGATTTTTGGAGAAAATTACTAAGTAAGTTTTGGGGATGAGTTTGGTTTTGAGTTGTAACTGAGGGCTAGGCCACAAAATGTGGATCTTGGTGTGACACTGGTCACCCTCACCATTTCTAAACTATGATGTAATGTGCACAACACAATATTTTGAAGAACATGAATAGAGAAGCATATAATGCCAAATTGTTGTGGGCGTAGCCGAGGGGGGTGAACCAAGGTAAAATATTGTGTCAATGTGTGGAATGTGTTCTTTATGTGTTTCCATGAATGAATGGATATATGAATGAATCTGTTAAGGTTAATTTGTAGTGCGCACTAGAATAGTTATGTTAATTTATGTAGAATGAATGTTAAGGGTTACATGAATGGTATATTTGAATGATGGTATGGTAGATCTGATGAATATTGAAGTATAGGTAGATATGTAGGTATTCCTAACATCCCATGAGCATCATCCCTTCCATGATTGCAGACATTTGAGTCATACAATCACCCATAAGCCATCTTGAGTGAGACTATGCTATGCACTATGTGCGCAGTGTTGCCTTTTGGTCTCCAAAAGAGTCGATGGTTTCTAGGGTTTTGTTGGAGAACTAAGCTGGAACCTAAGTCAACCCATACATCCAACAAATGTTTTTGTTGCCGGTTGGAACTCAGAAGGTCAGATTGGAGGGGATTTGATGAAGAAAATGCAGTGGTAGAAGGGGATGTTTAGGCCATGGAATCCAACTAAAGCAGGAGATTGAAAGATGGTTGGAGATGTTATCACGCAATCTGTACTTTCCCAAATCCTAAGGCAAGTGCGGTAAGATTGGCATAAAAAGGAGGTGACCTATCACTGTCACCTTAATAGGAAACCCCTTTATGTTTAGGACTATGTTAATATTACCCCAAGGGAGACGTCCCTAGTGAACCAAAGGGTTGATGAACTAATACAAAGATGTGAGAATCTTCCCCTCTCACTGGTCACTCAAGTCAAAAGTTTTTTTTTCTTTAGGAGATGAAGCAAAAGTAAACATGAAGTGTACCTGCCCAGAACAAGACAACAAAGAAAAAATATGGCAGTTTCAAGTACAAAATGATGTTAGTGCTTCAATAAGACAATAAACCTTTGAAATATATGGTGGCTGATATAAAATTATAGCAACATGAAAGTTTACTACAACAATAAGTATTTTATAAAAGTTGCAAGAAATATGCCTCAAAATTGCTTGAAAAGACAATGAAAAGGTAGCTTTTACTAGGCCAAATGATAATTAATTGTCACAAACAATTTTTGAAGTGTCTATCTAGAATTAAAGGTCAGTTTTGCAGAAAATTTTCTGCATTTGGATGGTTTTAGCAATCTTTTGTAACAATAACAAATAGGTTAGTTATCTAGGCTAAACTGGGGTTAGGGATAGTTAGTAAAATCTTAGGAGAAGAGTGTTTGAATGTTTAATCAATCCTTCAATAAGAGAGAGGCTAGAACAGTGCCTTCTAGGGCTTATGGAGTCAAATGGATGATTTCTTCTAAGGATACAAATCAATTTTGATAGTGCACAAAAGTCTAAGAAGGAAAATGCATAGAAGAAGTAGTAACTTAAGTCTCTCTATGCATTTTCCTCAAGAAACAAGATACTGTGGTGTAGGAAATTCTGGGCCCTATCACCTTGCTCTCCTTAGGATTCTTATGGTATAAGAACTTAGGCAAAGATAATTAGGTCAAAACCTTAGAGTGCTAGCAAACTAGGTCTCTGGGGTTTCACTAGTTACTAGATCAATTCAATGAAAACCTTGGGAAATAGAAAGTAAGAAAGTAGCAATTTAAGTTCCTTACTTCAAGAATTAAGTATTTCATGCAATTTCATAATCTTGTATGAGAAAATAAAACCATACATAAACCATTCAATAGAAGACAAAAAATGCAGATTTTACCTACTTGCACCAAGAATAATCATGAAAATGCCATGCAAGATCACCATAAAAGCTTCCAAGATTGATCCAACTTGCAAAAATCAACCTTATACAAGAGTGCACCTCACAATTTCATCCAATAGCCCTTAATAGGGTGTAAATTTCAAACATATCCTCTTGTTTGAGGAGTTGTGATGTAAATATGAATGTACTTTATGTTTATTTATACAAAACTGGTGACCTTTAATTAATTTTAGGTCAAAATAAGGCCAACCTGGCTAATTTGCAAATAAATTCAATTTTCACATAAACACCTCTAAGGGTGACATCATTCCCTTGTAGGGTGACTTTGAGGCTCTAATGTGGAACGTTGGGCCCGAAAGGTAGGGAGCTTGGCCTCCAAAGGCTCCAGATGAAGCCCACACATGCCACTAGGCTCATAAACACCTCCAAATCAGAAACCTTAGCTCTAGATGACATCCAGGGTCAGATGGTGATGTCATGGGCCTTCTAGGGCCAATGTCCATGTGAAATAGAAACATCCCCCTGTGTCTATTTCCGCCAAGGTGCCTCCAAAGGCAACATCCTTCTTTCTTCCCAGTGCAAGTCTTCAATGTCTTCTTGCCCCTAGTTGGGGTTACAACATCCATATTTGGGCTTTAATCCCTCATGAAGGTCCAGCCTAGTCATTCCCTCACATGTACATTTCCACTGGGAAAGGTCCTGCAGCAACAACAAGTACGCCCTCCAGGGGTTCATAAGTCATAGGGATCATAGCATGTAAATCACATCCAATAACTAAATTACCCAAACACATGCATAAAACCCCCCTTAACCCAGATAAATGCTCAAATAAGTTATGCAATTTGACAAGTTAGTTTTGGAGAAGGTCACAGGGTGTCCTATTGGGATAACCTTCCTTAAGTCAGGGGTGTTTCCCAGGTGGGAGCCAATCCAGGTCATTTAAGTGTATGATGTCGCATGGGGTAAGTGTTTGAGCATGGGGTGAAGTAATAACAAGGAAATTTAAATCTTACCTATGGGTTCCTTTGTAGAGGGTGAGTTGCACCTTGTCATAAATGTCATTGTTTTGTAGCCCATTCATTCCCTTTTACTCTTATCTTTATTTTATTATTATATTCTTCTTTTGTGCTTCAAGGGAATATTTGAGGGACACTATCCTAGCTTGGTGACCAGAGGTGACAGCGTTATCCATGAACATTTCAAGGAGATGAGAAGATTGGCTCGTGATCAGACCCCCTTTATCTTAGTTACTCTACCAAGAGCCACTACCCTGGTTTGGTGACCAGATAGGTGGTAGTTTCATACCACTACATGCTCATGGTCATAATAAGTCGGCTCATGGTGAGACCTCCTATCCATCAACTAGTACCTTGAGTGTTTATTTATCTTTATGGGTTCTATTTTCTTACTGAGAATCCTTTTACGGATTTCTCGGGAATCCCTGGGAAAAGAATCTCAAAGGTTTCAATATTGAATTTTAAATATTTCCAACTACTTTTACCCTCTGGTCCTTTATCCCCTTCTTCCCACAAGGCAAGTTACAACCCTTCCTAGTGTGGCCAATCCAAATTCTCGGAAAAGGGTAGGGGGAGATGAGAGGAAAAAAGGTGGGAAGTGGTAAGTATAGAGGGAACAGATCATGACCTTTCATAGACCCACCCAATGGCAACCCATCCTAAAGGGAGATAAACTTATTAGGGAACCATGTCACCCTTCCAGGTATGAACAAGTCAAATAACATAATTTCCAAGAAAACATTATGAAATGAAGGAGAATTCAATGCAACATATTCAAGTGCTTCAAGAATCATAGTGACACATACCATGATACCCAGACTCATTACCTCATGGAGAAATACTTACTGCTACTTCAGGAATGGTTTGGTGGGATGGATACTATTGTTGTTGATAAATGGACTGCACTGAAGAAAAGAGAGGTCGTCCAGAGCCATGCTCAAGTCATTTGTATCTCGATACTCCATGTCTAGAACATGTGGGCCTCGAGACATGATCTCCTTAGTTATCCCTAGGGTAGGGGATAATAGGAGAAAAACAAGCTCGAGTTTGCATAGAATGACAATAGAAGCTCTAGGAATAAACTGCGCCGATATCTAGAGAGGTATGTGTTTACTGATTTGCATGAGGCATATTTATGTTATTTTCCATAGTTGTAACAGGAGAGGTTAGTGAGGCTGAAGGAAACTCATCCAACTAACTGAATAAGTCTAGTAGAGTGGAATAATGAGAATAATGTGCAGAGTGTATTTCTGGTTAGACAATATTATTGTAGGCTTTATTACTAAGTTTGTAGTCGATATTGTGAAGTATTACACTACTACAGAGAAGGAGTTTTTGAAGGGACCAAGAGGAAGGAACATTATGTCAATTTACATGTGGATCAATATTCTATTACATGTTAAAGGAGTGATGACAATGGAGTCAGACAACTAAATCACTTTTCCCGAATGGGGGAACTAGGGGAAGAACTAAGGAAGATCTTAGATATGGAGAGGGATCTGCATGGAGGCCAGAAAAAGGAATAAATGGACCCCATTATGATTGATGAGGAACAAACCAAGGATATTGTTGGGTTTGTGTTCTGATTATTTTATTTCGATGGTCAAATCCTTTTTGTATGCGATATTACATATGTTATGCTTCATATTAGCCTTTTTGAATGATTCTCAAAGGTTTATACATCAATTCACCATGAAATCAGACCAGGTATGTATAATTGGTGTTTTTGTAATGGTTGTTTTATCAATTCATCTCAGTTTGATGTTTATGAAGATCTAATGTATGGTTTTCTTGCAATAGGGTGAAATTGCGGTTCGATCCTCCATATGGTACCTTGTCCAGCACTATGTTCAACACTTGATCTGGCAGGCAATATGACACTCCATCTGGCATGAGATCTGGTACTCTGAGCACACTAGAGCTGGCAGTTGGTACATTGGCATCCTTTCATGGATGAATCGAGGATATAGGTTTTGTGCCCCCTCATGGACTCGAGCTACAGGGCTTGACACACCTCAGATTGGGCAGTTGTAGTGATCACTGAGTGGATCATGAAATTGTTAGAACATGTTGTTGTTAGAACTCATTTAATGAGTTTACTATTTTTAGAGGAGGTAGACCCTTCCAGTGATCGACCTCTCAAGATGTAATAATCTATAAATACCACTACCTGTGGCACAACTAAAGACAAGAATTTTATTGTTTTGATATAGACATTATCTACGATTTTGCTCCATACTTTGTTTTCTCATGCTTAATGACAGTATTTCATTGATTTATCCTCTTCGTTTTCTTGGAGTGTAGCCACGACCTGGTGGGGGGTCCACTAGTGGTCTAGGTGATTGTTTATACCAGTAGATGTTTTCATTTCCATAGTTTCCTTTCATACTTCTTCAATTTCGAAATTGTTTTTTTACTGTGTATATTTCTTAATTTTAAATTGCTTGTTGTGTGAAACTTTTAATTTCATATCGTTGTCTAATTCATCTCCCTGTACATCTTCTCTCATTTGTATATTACTTTTTGAATTGTGTGTATATCACAAAGGGATATCCATGGTTGTTTGTTAATTATTAAACTCCTAAGAATTTGCTTACAAGTTGTAGAAGTTGTCTAATTACACTATCATGTATTTTTCTCCTTAGCTGTAAATTACTCTACAGAGTACTAACTCAGATAGTGTTTGTTTATCAAATTGAAATTCCAAATATTCTCTGTATTCTTGTTTCATTTGTTAATTTTTATTTTAGCATTAGTATGATAGGATAGGATTGGATTTTGAATTATGATTTCCAGTAGCATCTTAGTTGATTTTGAGTATGATCTTCAATGGTAGCTTAGGTTACAATTTTTAATGAATTCCTAGCTATGAATTTGAATTATGATTTCTCGTTAGCACTAGCCATGAGTTTATAGGTTTGCACAAAGTATTTTCATTGTTATGAATTTGAATTAGGATTTCTAATTAGTGCTAGTTATGGGTTTGTATATTCACTTGAATTAGTGATTTTGACCAAAGTATTTTTTAGTATTAGTGTGATATAGTGAATGATTGATGTCTACTTGATGTTTACTTGAATTGTCATTAGTAGTTAGATGCCATCGGGATGTGAGTTCTTTCTTTTCTTTCTTTCAGGTAAACAAATTAGTGTTTATTCACTACAAGATAGAAATAATTGTGAGTTCTTGTTTTTCTTGCTTTCAGTTAGATAGAGTAGTGTTTATTCTCTACAAGATAGGAATAATTGTAAGTGTTTCTTTAAGAATAGAGTTCACCATAAAGAATTGATTTTTAAGGATAGTTTTCTTTATGAGTTCACTTCCCATGAACATAGGATGTTTTCAAATGAAGATAGTTTTATTTTATTCAATATTTGTTCACTTAGAATAATGAATTTATCATTCCTAGTTGTAGTTTACTCCGTAAATTTAAAGTAAAGGTATTCATTATTTGAGTTTATTGGAATTAGATTATGTTAGGCTAGGCTAGTCTCTATTAGATATTTAGACCTGCACATATAGTGTTGGCACCTCGAAGCTTACGAGCCCTGGGTTAACAATTTAATGTCGAAATAGATAGCATGTATTTTACTCGACATTTTTGGCATCGTTGTCGGGGAGGTGCTAAAGGGATTAGAGATTTGGTAGGTAGGTTTCCTTTAATTACAAAACAAGGGGGAGGAGAAAATTTAAGACAAGAGGTAAGAACTTGTGCATCCATTTTAATGGGTCGCTCCAAAGCCTTGTTGTTCCCTTTCCGCAAGAGTGTTTATTTTTTCTGCAAGTTTGCTTACTTTTCTTAGTTTGTTTACTTTTATTACTGTAGAACTTTGGAAATAATGAAGGAGAGGACATCCAATACTTATAGGGTCTAGGATGAGTTAATGATAGGACAAGCTGTGCATAAACCATAGTATCATAACATGCAACAATTTGGAGCACCATCGCAGTATAATAATGCATAGTATTTTCTAGCACCACCACAGTATAACAATGTGCAATAGTTTGTAGCGCTGCCATAGTATAATAATGTAAAATCATAGTGCAATCATGCACCATGGTGTAAAACACTGCGGAGAAAAAATCAAGGTAATAGAGGAGGCTTCAGAGGAGGAGGTCGTGGAGGAAGAGGATTTGGAGGAGTTAGAGGACCAATAGTTTGTCACAATTGTCAGAAACTTGGACGTTACGAAAGAGACTGTCCACAACCACCTGCGACATGTATGTATTGTCGCATAGAAGATCATGAGACAGAACATTATCTGACACTTCTGGTAAATATACAGAAAAAAAAGGAACCAGAACAATCAAAACATCCAACGGATTGCTATGGAAAATAGAGAAGAGGATGGGAAGAAGATCAATATAGTTACTAGAGGTGGAACCAAGAAAGGAGAAGATGCAATAAAGAAGGATTAGGACTAGTACCAGTGGGTTGGGAAGAATACAACACCTCAATATAATTTTGATGCATGGAAGGATAAGGAGACATTCAAGAAAGCTAGACAACAATTTTTGAAGGAGAATATTGCATCTACTTCACATACAAATCCAGGAGATGATGTACCAATGTATGAAATGCCTCATCTATTTGATCAAACTAGTAGAGATTATACTTCAGAACGAGTAAGTAATATGAGAAACTTTTTTGGGTCTTGTGTAAAATTATTGAATGATAGAAACTATTTACAAGTACTACAGAGTCTATTAGAAAAGTGCAATTCTAGAGAAGAGATGAAAGTAGAATAGAAGATAGGCAATCAGGTTCTTAAAAAGAGAAGAACGAGTAGGGAATTCAGATTGAATCCAAACATTGGAGATTTCAATATGGGTGATATCATATTATACTTCGGGTCTGAAGTAAATGTTCTTCCTGAGAAGGCATGGGAAGCCATGGGAGAACCTATATTGTCATTTTCATATATTCAATTAAAGTTAGCAAATCAACATAGAGTGGTACCAATTGGTGTATTGAAGGGAATACTAGTAGACCTAGATGGTGTGCGTACTATTAAAGACTTTGATGTGATTGACATAGTAGATAACACTTCACCATATCCAACATTGTTGGGGCTGGATTAGGCTTTTGACAATCAAGCTATTCTGAACATGAAGACTAGAAAAATGATCTTTGAATTAGGAGAATACATATTTATTATGCCATTAGATGCTTCAGAAGGAGGAAGGTATTTTGATTCTACAACAGAGAATTTTATTATAGAATACATAAATCAGTTGTATAGAACTATCGTGTGATGGGAGGATTATGTAAACCCAACAACAGATGGAATCTGGAGTTGGAGAAGCATTATTTTATGTGCTTCCGACTCTGAAATAGGGCTAGAGAATTGGCAGTAGTGATTGCATGAGTTATCCACCAAAATATGTATAAGGATGACACGTGCACTAATACGGGTTGGTACAGAGGTAAGGGAACCACCCACTTTTTATGGTCAGAATAATTTAGATGAATTTTTAACAAAATTTGAATTAGAAGTATTTGAAAGTCAAAAATTACTAGTTTTGGATATTGCTTTGAAAGCTACACCTACACGGTGGTGGGGTATTTATAAGGAGAAGATTTAGAATTGGTATCAATGCAAGAGGTTACTGGGCATCGGATTTGGCATAAAACAAGAAGATAGATATGTGGAGAACTATGATGGAATGGGACAACCTAGAGAACATATAGAAATATGTAGCATTTCTATGGGGAAAAATCCCCCTAATCCGAGTCTAGCGACTAGGAGGAGCCANGGTGACTTGAGTGTTTATCATAGTCCATGCCTCCATCTTAAAAAAATATATACTTACCTGAAGGAAGACATTGGATCTACATATCCACATATGGGGAAGGGAAGGGGCCTCCTGAGTTCAAAGGAGTTGGTTAGGCTTCCTTTCATTATATAAATTGAAATGATATGGTGTGGAAAGGAGTTGGGGAGATTCTCTTGGTGAAAAGTAAAATAATTTCAGATTATCTAAATAAATAGTTTTTCATTAAAAGGATTGCAATTTCTAGGTTTCATAGTGTGTGTAAACTAGGCATGTTAACACTCTAACATGAGGAATAAATGGGACCTACAAAAGACAAGACCAAAGGTGCTTCATGAGGAAGTTGTGCAACCAAGCATGGTCACAAGGCATGAATAGTCTTGTTCTTATTTGTACTTATGAAATACTATGGAAGTTGGCCTAGTCTTGTAAGGTACCATACCTATTATAATAACAAACAAAACAACAATACTACAGAGAATAACAATGGAACAACATAGTATATGAAACCACAACACCAAAATAATTTCTTTATTGATAGGAAACAATGTTTACTTGTTTCTTCGAGGGGGAAGCCTCTAGCAAAACAACACTCTATTACAATGATTCTCCACACAAAACTTATCATGCCCTCAACTCCTATTTATACTAAATCTATCTACCAAAATAACAATCTAGAGGAAAATCTTCTAGAAGCATAAGCTTCTATTAGGTATTCTTATATTTGACTTATTCTTCCTTATTACTAGGCCTTATTAATATTTTCCTTTATTACATGGAAAATATATTATTCTACCTACATGAGGGGTTAGGGAGGTTAGGTCCCTAACATGCCATTCCCTTTAAAAAATAGACCTGTCCTTCCAGGTGGCATCTATTGGAGTTGTATCTTTCCACTATACTAACACTTCCTTAATGGTGCACTGACGTAGAAGATGCTCACGCTGGTCCAAGACTTATTGTGGATGCAACCAGATGAAGCCTTCTTCATCCAACTTAGGAAGACTGGTTTGAGTTTGGCACTTACTTCCAATCACCTTCTTTAAGCTGGAGACATGAAAAAAATCATGAAGCTTAGAATCACTGGGCAAAGCTAATTGATAAGCCACCTGTCTCACCTCTTTAATAATTGTATAAGGACCATAAATTTTGGGTGCCTACTTCTAATAATGGTCAACCTTGAGTGAATTCTTATTATAAGGTTGCAGTCAAAGAAACATGTAGTCCCCTTCAAAAAATTGATGTTCTGAGCAACCTTGATATGCTTGTTGCTTCATGTGATTCTAAGACAGGACCAAATTCTTTTTCAGGGTATGAAGAATAGCCTCTCAAACTGTAAGATTTTGGTACCTGGACCTTCAAGGAACCGGACATGTATGAGAGAACTGAAGGTGATTTTTGTCCATATACAGTGTTGGAGAAAACAATTTTTGGAGAAAAGTTTAAGGAATGAGAAAGAGAACAACAAACAAGGCAGGCAACTAAGAAATGGACCAAAGAAGCACTGTGCACTAGGAATCAAAGAAAAACAATGCAAGGAAAAGAAGAGTCAAAGTAAGAAATAGTTCGATTGATGATCCGAATTTTAGGGGGTATATGGTATAAATTCGGATGAAAAAGTCATAAAGCTATAAAGCTAATATATTTACCATTTGGATCAAGGAGATGCCCACCTCCTGATTAATTAATTGGGATAACATGTTTCCCATATGATTCAAAGAGAGTCCCACCTCTCCATTGGGTTTTATTTTCCAATACTAAGTTAGTTGGGTAGTTAGATCTATTATTATAATAATAGAGACTCATTTAATGAGCTCTTTCCATTAGTGTATCATGTTTTATTTTCCACTACTTTGTTAGTAGGGTAGTTAGATCTATTATACCAATAATAAAGACTCATTTAATGAGATCTTTTTGAATTTGTCATATGGACCATTTTGTAATGCTATATAAAGGCCTAGAAAGCGTTCTCATAATATCAAGTTACTCATTTTAGTTTATCTCATATTTTCTATTGTTCATTGTGAGATTATTAGCTTTGATTAATTTACTAGTAACTAGTTATAGAGGTGAGGCTCCTCTTTGAGCCTCACCTCCCGAGTACTTCATTTACATGTTTTTGTCCATGCTTTTTTTCATGTAATAATGGAATGTCTAATATCCTCCTCTCTTGGCATTCAATCCATCTAGATATCATCCCCCGAGATCCGGATCAATTGAATACCAACCGCGCATAGGAGATTGTAAAGTGGATGAACCTAATCCACTAGGGTTAGGGTTTTGGTAATCAATATGATGGGTTTCAACCCAATTTTGGTATTATAAATATATGATGTATGAGCTCGCTAGGAGATATCTATTTGATATTTTTAGTATAGATTTTTGGAGAAAATTACTAAGTAAGTTTTGGGGATGAGTTTGGTTTTGAGTTGTAACTGAGGGCTAGGCCACAAAATGTGGATCTTGGTGTGACACTGGTCACCCTCACCATTTCTAAACTATGATGTAATGTGCACAACACAATATTTTGAAGAACATGAATAGAGAAGCATATAATGCCAAATTGTTGTGGGCGTAGCCGAGGGGGGTGAACCAAGGTAAAATATTGTGTCAATGTGTGGAATGTGTTCTTTATGTGTTTCCATGAATGAATGGATATATGAATGAATCTGTTAAGGTTAATTTGTAGTGCGCACTAGAATAGTTATGTTAATTTATGTAGAATGAATGTTAAGGGTTACATGAATGGTATATTTGAATGATGGTATGGTAGATCTGATGAATATTGAAGTATAGGTAGATATGTAGGTATTCCTAACATCCCATGAGCATCATCCCTTCCATGATTGCAGACATTTGAGTCATACAATCACCCATAAGCCATCTTGAGTGAGACTATGCTATGCACTATGTGCGCAGTGTTGCCTTTTGGTCTCCAAAAGAGTCGATGGTTTCTAGGGTTTTGTTGGAGAACTAAGCTGGAACCTAAGTCAACCCATACATCCAACAAATGTTTTTGTTGCCGGTTGGAACTCAGAAGGTCAGATTGGAGGGGATTTGATGAAGAAAATGCAGTGGTAGAAGGGGATGTTTAGGCCATGGAATCCAACTAAAGCAGGAGATTGAAAGATGGTTGGAGATGTTATCACGCAATCTGTACTTTCCCAAATCCTAAGGCAAGTGCGGTAAGATTGGCATAAAAAGGAGGTGACCTATCACTGTCACCTTAATAGGAAACCCCTTTATGTTTAGGACTATGTTAATATTACCCCAAGGGAGACGTCCCTAGTGAACCAAAGGGTTGATGAACTAATACAAAGATGTGAGAATCTTCCCCTCTCACTGGTCACTCAAGTCAAAAGTTTTTTTTTCTTTAGGAGATGAAGCAAAAGTAAACATGAAGTGTACCTGCCCAGAACAAGACAACAAAGAAAAAATATGGCAGTTTCAAGTACAAAATGATGTTAGTGCTTCAATAAGACAATAAACCTTTGAAATATATGGTGGCTGATATAAAATTATAGCAACATGAAAGTTTACTACAACAATAAGTATTTTATAAAAGTTGCAAGAAATATGCCTCAAAATTGCTTGAAAAGACAATGAAAAGGTAGCTTTTACTAGGCCAAATGATAATTAATTGTCACAAACAATTTTTGAAGTGTCTATCTAGAATTAAAGGTCAGTTTTGCAGAAAATTTTCTGCATTTGGATGGTTTTAGCAATCTTTTGTAACAATAACAAATAGGTTAGTTATCTAGGCTAAACTGGGGTTAGGGATAGTTAGTAAAATCTTAGGAGAAGAGTGTTTGAATGTTTAATCAATCCTTCAATAAGAGAGAGGCTAGAACAGTGCCTTCTAGGGCTTATGGAGTCAAATGGATGATTTCTTCTAAGGATACAAATCAATTTTGATAGTGCACAAAAGTCTAAGAAGGAAAATGCATAGAAGAAGTAGTAACTTAAGTCTCTCTATGCATTTTCCTCAAGAAACAAGATACTGTGGTGTAGGAAATTCTGGGCCCTATCACCTTGCTCTCCTTAGGATTCTTATGGTATAAGAACTTAGGCAAAGATAATTAGGTCAAAACCTTAGAGTGCTAGCAAACTAGGTCTCTGGGGTTTCACTAGTTACTAGATCAATTCAATGAAAACCTTGGGAAATAGAAAGTAAGAAAGTAGCAATTTAAGTTCCTTACTTCAAGAATTAAGTATTTCATGCAATTTCATAATCTTGTATGAGAAAATAAAACCATACATAAACCATTCAATAGAAGACAAAAAATGCAGATTTTACCTACTTGCACCAAGAATAATCATGAAAATGCCATGCAAGATCACCATAAAAGCTTCCAAGATTGATCCAACTTGCAAAAATCAACCTTATACAAGAGTGCACCTCACAATTTCATCCAATAGCCCTTAATAGGGTGTAAATTTCAAACATATCCTCTTGTTTGAGGAGTTGTGATGTAAATATGAATGTACTTTATGTTTATTTATACAAAACTGGTGACCTTTAATTAATTTTAGGTCAAAATAAGGCCAACCTGGCTAATTTGCAAATAAATTCAATTTTCACATAAACACCTCTAAGGGTGACATCATTCCCTTGTAGGGTGACTTTGAGGCTCTAATGTGGAACGTTGGGCCCGAAAGGTAGGGAGCTTGGCCTCCAAAGGCTCCAGATGAAGCCCACACATGCCACTAGGCTCATAAACACCTCCAAATCAGAAACCTTAGCTCTAGATGACATCCAGGGTCAGATGGTGATGTCATGGGCCTTCTAGGGCCAATGTCCATGTGAAATAGAAACATCCCCCTGTGTCTATTTCCGCCAAGGTGCCTCCAAAGGCAACATCCTTCTTTCTTCCCAGTGCAAGTCTTCAATGTCTTCTTGCCCCTAGTTGGGGTTACAACATCCATATTTGGGCTTTAATCCCTCATGAAGGTCCAGCCTAGTCATTCCCTCACATGTACATTTCCACTGGGAAAGGTCCTGCAGCAACAACAAGTACGCCCTCCAGGGGTTCATAAGTCATAGGGATCATAGCATGTAAATCACATCCAATAACTAAATTACCCAAACACATGCATAAAACCCCCCTTAACCCAGATAAATGCTCAAATAAGTTATGCAATTTGACAAGTTAGTTTTGGAGAAGGTCACAGGGTGTCCTATTGGGATAACCTTCCTTAAGTCAGGGGTGTTTCCCAGGTGGGAGCCAATCCAGGTCATTTAAGTGTATGATGTCGCATGGGGTAAGTGTTTGAGCATGGGGTGAAGTAATAACAAGGAAATTTAAATCTTACCTATGGGTTCCTTTGTAGAGGGTGAGTTGCACCTTGTCATAAATGTCATTGTTTTGTAGCCCATTCATTCCCTTTTACTCTTATCTTTATTTTATTATTATATTCTTCTTTTGTGCTTCAAGGGAATATTTGAGGGACACTATCCTAGCTTGGTGACCAGAGGTGACAGCGTTATCCATGAACATTTCAAGGAGATGAGAAGATTGGCTCGTGATCAGACCCCCTTTATCTTAGTTACTCTACCAAGAGCCACTACCCTGGTTTGGTGACCAGATAGGTGGTAGTTTCATACCACTACATGCTCATGGTCATAATAAGTCGGCTCATGGTGAGACCTCCTATCCATCAACTAGTACCTTGAGTGTTTATTTATCTTTATGGGTTCTATTTTCTTACTGAGAATCCTTTTACGGATTTCTCGGGAATCCCTGGGAAAAGAATCTCAAAGGTTTCAATATTGAATTTTAAATATTTCCAACTACTTTTACCCTCTGGTCCTTTATCCCCTTCTTCCCACAAGGCAAGTTACAACCCTTCCTAGTGTGGCCAATCCAAATTCTCGGAAAAGGGTAGGGGGAGATGAGAGGAAAAAAGGTGGGAAGTGGTAAGTATAGAGGGAACAGATCATGACCTTTCATAGACCCACCCAATGGCAACCCATCCTAAAGGGAGATAAACTTATTAGGGAACCATGTCACCCTTCCAGGTATGAACAAGTCAAATAACATAATTTCCAAGAAAACATTATGAAATGAAGGAGAATTCAATGCAACATATTCAAGTGCTTCAAGAATCATAGTGACACATACCATGATACCCAGACTCATTACCTCATGGAGAAATACTTACTGCTACTTCAGGAATGGTTTGGTGGGATGGATACTATTGTTGTTGATAAATGGACTGCACTGAAGAAAAGAGAGGTCGTCCAGAGCCATGCTCAAGTCATTTGTATCTCGATACTCCATGTCTAGAACATGTGGGCCTCGAGACATGATCTCCTTAGTTATCCCTAGGGTAGGGGATAATAGGAGAAAAACAAGCTCGAGTTTGCATAGAATGACAATAGAAGCTCTAGGAATAAACTGCGCCGATATCTAGAGAGGTATGTGTTTACTGATTTGCATGAGGCATATTTATGTTATTTTCCATAGTTGTAACAGGAGAGGTTAGTGAGGCTGAAGGAAACTCATCCAACTAACTGAATAAGTCTAGTAGAGTGGAATAATGAGAATAATGTGCAGAGTGTATTTCTGGTTAGACAATATTATTGTAGGCTTTATTACTAAGTTTGTAGTCGATATTGTGAAGTATTACACTACTACAGAGAAGGAGTTTTTGAAGGGACCAAGAGGAAGGAACATTATGTCAATTTACATGTGGATCAATATTCTATTACATGTTAAAGGAGTGATGACAATGGAGTCAGACAACTAAATCACTTTTCCCGAATGGGGGAACTAGGGGAAGAACTAAGGAAGATCTTAGATATGGAGAGGGATCTGCATGGAGGCCAGAAAAAGGAATAAATGGACCCCATTATGATTGATGAGGAACAAACCAAGGATATTGTTGGGTTTGTGTTCTGATTATTTTATTTCGATGGTCAAATCCTTTTTGTATGCGATATTACATATGTTATGCTTCATATTAGCCTTTTTGAATGATTCTCAAAGGTTTATACATCAATTCACCATGAAATCAGACCAGGTATGTATAATTGGTGTTTTTGTAATGGTTGTTTTATCAATTCATCTCAGTTTGATGTTTATGAAGATCTAATGTATGGTTTTCTTGCAATAGGGTGAAATTGCGGTTCGATCCTCCATATGGTACCTTGTCCAGCACTATGTTCAACACTTGATCTGGCAGGCAATATGACACTCCATCTGGCATGAGATCTGGTACTCTGAGCACACTAGAGCTGGCAGTTGGTACATTGGCATCCTTTCATGGATGAATCGAGGATATAGGTTTTGTGCCCCCTCATGGACTCGAGCTACAGGGCTTGACACACCTCAGATTGGGCAGTTGTAGTGATCACTGAGTGGATCATGAAATTGTTAGAACATGTTGTTGTTAGAACTCATTTAATGAGTTTACTATTTTTAGAGGAGGTAGACCCTTCCAGTGATCGACCTCTCAAGATGTAATAATCTATAAATACCACTACCTGTGGCACAACTAAAGACAAGAATTTTATTGTTTTGATATAGACATTATCTACGATTTTGCTCCATACTTTGTTTTCTCATGCTTAATGACAGTATTTCATTGATTTATCCTCTTCGTTTTCTTGGAGTGTAGCCACGACCTGGTGGGGGGTCCACTAGTGGTCTAGGTGATTGTTTATACCAGTAGATGTTTTCATTTCCATAGTTTCCTTTCATACTTCTTCAATTTCGAAATTGTTTTTTTACTGTGTATATTTCTTAATTTTAAATTGCTTGTTGTGTGAAACTTTTAATTTCATATCGTTGTCTAATTCATCTCCCTGTACATCTTCTCTCATTTGTATATTACTTTTTGAATTGTGTGTATATCACAAAGGGATATCCATGGTTGTTTGTTAATTATTAAACTCCTAAGAATTTGCTTACAAGTTGTAGAAGTTGTCTAATTACACTATCATGTATTTTTCTCCTTAGCTGTAAATTACTCTACAGAGTACTAACTCAGATAGTGTTTGTTTATCAAATTGAAATTCCAAATATTCTCTGTATTCTTGTTTCATTTGTTAATTTTTATTTTAGCATTAGTATGATAGGATAGGATTGGATTTTGAATTATGATTTCCAGTAGCATCTTAGTTGATTTTGAGTATGATCTTCAATGGTAGCTTAGGTTACAATTTTTAATGAATTCCTAGCTATGAATTTGAATTATGATTTCTCGTTAGCACTAGCCATGAGTTTATAGGTTTGCACAAAGTATTTTCATTGTTATGAATTTGAATTAGGATTTCTAATTAGTGCTAGTTATGGGTTTGTATATTCACTTGAATTAGTGATTTTGACCAAAGTATTTTTTAGTATTAGTGTGATATAGTGAATGATTGATGTCTACTTGATGTTTACTTGAATTGTCATTAGTAGTTAGATGCCATCGGGATGTGAGTTCTTTCTTTTCTTTCTTTCAGGTAAACAAATTAGTGTTTATTCACTACAAGATAGAAATAATTGTGAGTTCTTGTTTTTCTTGCTTTCAGTTAGATAGAGTAGTGTTTATTCTCTACAAGATAGGAATAATTGTAAGTGTTTCTTTAAGAATAGAGTTCACCATAAAGAATTGATTTTTAAGGATAGTTTTCTTTATGAGTTCACTTCCCATGAACATAGGATGTTTTCAAATGAAGATAGTTTTATTTTATTCAATATTTGTTCACTTAGAATAATGAATTTATCATTCCTAGTTGTAGTTTACTCCGTAAATTTAAAGTAAAGGTATTCATTATTTGAGTTTATTGGAATTAGATTATGTTAGGCTAGGCTAGTCTCTATTAGATATTTAGACCTGCACATATAGTGTTGGCACCTCGAAGCTTACGAGCCCTGGGTTAACAATTTAATGTCGAAATAGATAGCATGTATTTTACTCGACATTTTTGGCATCGTTGTCGGGGAGGTGCTAAAGGGATTAGAGATTTGGTAGGTAGGTTTCCTTTAATTACAAAACAAGGGGGAGGAGAAAATTTAAGACAAGAGGTAAGAACTTGTGCATCCATTTTAATGGGTCGCTCCAAAGCCTTGTTGTTCCCTTTCCGCAAGAGTGTTTATTTTTTCTGCAAGTTTGCTTACTTTTCTTAGTTTGTTTACTTTTATTACTGTAGAACTTTGGAAATAATGAAGGAGAGGACATCCAATACTTATAGGGTCTAGGATGAGTTAATGATAGGACAAGCTGTGCATAAACCATAGTATCATAACATGCAACAATTTGGAGCACCATCGCAGTATAATAATGCATAGTATTTTCTAGCACCACCACAGTATAACAATGTGCAATAGTTTGTAGCGCTGCCATAGTATAATAATGTAAAATCATAGTGCAATCATGCACCATGGTGTAAAACACTGCGGAGAAAAAATCAAGGTAATAGAGGAGGCTTCAGAGGAGGAGGTCGTGGAGGAAGAGGATTTGGAGGAGTTAGAGGACCAATAGTTTGTCACAATTGTCAGAAACTTGGACGTTACGAAAGAGACTGTCCACAACCACCTGCGACATGTATGTATTGTCGCATAGAAGATCATGAGACAGAACATTATCTGACACTTCTGGTAAATATACAGAAAAAAAAGGAACCAGAACAATCAAAACATCCAACGGATTGCTATGGAAAATAGAGAAGAGGATGGGAAGAAGATCAATATAGTTACTAGAGGTGGAACCAAGAAAGGAGAAGATGCAATAAAGAAGGATTAGGACTAGTACCAGTGGGTTGGGAAGAATACAACACCTCAATATAATTTTGATGCATGGAAGGATAAGGAGACATTCAAGAAAGCTAGACAACAATTTTTGAAGGAGAATATTGCATCTACTTCACATACAAATCCAGGAGATGATGTACCAATGTATGAAATGCCTCATCTATTTGATCAAACTAGTAGAGATTATACTTCAGAACGAGTAAGTAATATGAGAAACTTTTTTGGGTCTTGTGTAAAATTATTGAATGATAGAAACTATTTACAAGTACTACAGAGTCTATTAGAAAAGTGCAATTCTAGAGAAGAGATGAAAGTAGAATAGAAGATAGGCAATCAGGTTCTTAAAAAGAGAAGAACGAGTAGGGAATTCAGATTGAATCCAAACATTGGAGATTTCAATATGGGTGATATCATATTATACTTCGGGTCTGAAGTAAATGTTCTTCCTGAGAAGGCATGGGAAGCCATGGGAGAACCTATATTGTCATTTTCATATATTCAATTAAAGTTAGCAAATCAACATAGAGTGGTACCAATTGGTGTATTGAAGGGAATACTAGTAGACCTAGATGGTGTGCGTACTATTAAAGACTTTGATGTGATTGACATAGTAGATAACACTTCACCATATCCAACATTGTTGGGGCTGGATTAGGCTTTTGACAATCAAGCTATTCTGAACATGAAGACTAGAAAAATGATCTTTGAATTAGGAGAATACATATTTATTATGCCATTAGATGCTTCAGAAGGAGGAAGGTATTTTGATTCTACAACAGAGAATTTTATTATAGAATACATAAATCAGTTGTATAGAACTATCGTGTGATGGGAGGATTATGTAAACCCAACAACAGATGGAATCTGGAGTTGGAGAAGCATTATTTTATGTGCTTCCGACTCTGAAATAGGGCTAGAGAATTGGCAGTAGTGATTGCATGAGTTATCCACCAAAATATGTATAAGGATGACACGTGCACTAATACGGGTTGGTACAGAGGTAAGGGAACCACCCACTTTTTATGGTCAGAATAATTTAGATGAATTTTTAACAAAATTTGAATTAGAAGTATTTGAAAGTCAAAAATTACTAGTTTTGGATATTGCTTTGAAAGCTACACCTACACGGTGGTGGGGTATTTATAAGGAGAAGATTTAGAATTGGTATCAATGCAAGAGGTTACTGGGCATCGGATTTGGCATAAAACAAGAAGATAGATATGTGGAGAACTATGATGGAATGGGACAACCTAGAGAACATATAGAAATATGTAGCATTTCTATGGGGAAAAATCCCCCTAATCCGAGTCTAGCGACTAGGAGGAGCCACGACACCTTAAAAGACATTAATTCTTTTATTCTACTCAAATATAACAATACCTAATGATAATCAATAGAAGGGAGAGAGGATCAAAGTGTGTACCTTAAGTCCTTCCATTTGTAGTATATCCCTTCCTGTTGTTGTTTTTTCCAGGTTGTTGGCCTCCTCCTAATGTTGTCCTAAAACAACTTTAAAGAGCATAATATAACAACATATGCATAACTACCAAGATTATCTAAAGGGTGAGATATTCATGAAAACAATCCATAAATACAAATATAAAGACATACATATCTGGGACAAAAAGTTTCTCTTTTATTAATAACAAGATTGGAAGTTACAACCTGAATCTTGTCAACGTCACTCCAAGAACTTCACCTGGGTTCCTCTAATTTGAATCCAAGTGCACCATTCCCAATGTGATATCCTCAAAACCAACATGCCAATATAGGGAAATAGGATGGATTGTATAAGGAGGAAGAATGTGTTAAGGTCCTAACCCGCACATAGGTAGATTAATGTATTCGGATGTAATAAAGGTCAATATTAATAAGACCTTTCAATAAAATAGAATAAGGCGGATGTAAGAAGAC
>JZKD02S1338567.1:38206-53643 GCA_000966675.3 Picea glauca | reverse complement strand
AGGGTGTGTACATGCTCACCAAAATGATAAAACAAGGGCACTAGCTCCCAAAAATTTGCATGATCAAGGATGTATGTTCATTGAAGAGAGAGAGAGAGAGAGAGAGAGAGAGAGAGAGAGAGAGAGAGGATGAGGAAGTGGACCAAATGGTCGAAGAGGACCCAACAACTATGTCTATATTAAAACAATGTGGATTATGGAAATTCTTTTGTTGTCCTTTCATGAGAGCCCAACTGAGACTAGTGAACCAACTTATTGAGTATTGGAACCCCAATGCGGAGTCCTTTATGCTAGAAGGAAAATCCTTGACAATCACCACCAAAGATATCTACTTCTTGAATGATATCTCTAGGAGGGGTGAGCCAGTAAACATGAAAACCTTCTCTCCATGGACATATTACATAGTCCATTATGTCGATATGCATTGTGAAGCCAGTGTGGAAAACATAGGCTCTCAAGTCCCTATATAGAAGATTGAGAATCTTGGCTTGAACGTTGTGATTTACTTGATTGAGTGGATTACTAGATCCACTACTCTACATCATACTTCTCGTGCTCAGATGCATTGTGTAGTGTAGTTTTTGCAGCCGTTGATATTTGATTGGAGCACTACGATGCTCAACTATATGAAAATACAGCTCACAAATTTTAAATTGAGGAAGAAGAAGAACTTTGGATTCGGGACAATGCTTTGTGCATTCTTATTTTAAAGAGTTCCAAGTATAATACCAAAGGAGAGCATGCAAGGTCAAATAGCCACCTTTCCATCACTATGTAGATGGGCCACTTTGATGCCTCACCAGGGTCCAGGGTTGTACAAGAGTCATATGATGACGAGTTCTTCGATTGGTGGAGACAACATATTCCAACCATCTAGGATTATCCCTATGCAGGGATTAGTTTCTTGAGAGACCTTGACTTGCCTATTCCTCGTGGCACAACACACGGTGAGATAGATGATTACTCTTATATTTTTTAATTTTGAATTTATTTACAAGAAATAAAACATATTTTTGTTAATGTCACGGTACTAACTCAAAAACTTGTTATGTATAGATGTGGGACCACTGCAGCCAACAAACCTCCCTCGGATTAGGTGGCGTCCTTGAGAGTAGACCCATCCAGGAGAAGTTTCATTAGTAGTAGGGCCATCATCAACAAAGGAAGAGAGAGTATTGAGGCAGGTAAAGAGTAACTTGATGGCCCTCACCCATAGTGTTTGTATGGAAAAGATCTAGGATCTGTTGCCATCCATGCAACCTCATGTAGTGGGAGTACCTAGGGCATGGGTTTAGTTATTCTGGCATCTCCCCAACATCATAGTTCATTATAGTATGTCCAATAGGCCTAGATATTATATTAGTATTGGACATCATGTGTGTTGGAGCACCCATTTTTGTATCTCTCTTGTGTATTGAGGGATTAAGCCCGACAATGTATACTTGACACTTTTGAGGCCTATGGCCCACATTTTGTATTGTGACATCATTTTTGGGACACATTATATATATACATATATTTTTTTCCTTATGGAGTAAATATCTTTTGTACAAATATATTTACATGTGTGTGTATGTGTATGCTTCTTTATTCATATGTGTGAAAGATGCTAGTATAAAACTTGATTTTCCATTGTATCAATTAATTGATTAGATCACCTAGGAACATGAATATATGTAATATAATAAAAATAACATTCCAATAGATGTACCCTAAGGAATCGTCGGTGAAGCATGGGATCATGGATGTGGTACACTCCATTTAATTCTAACACAACCGGTTGAGCATCTAAATGAACCCAGAGGTGATAAATACCATGTGACAACACAACACATAGTAATTATATTACAACACTATACTCAACAACATTATTGGTTGCTTCTCCTAGAAAAACACCTCCAGAAGATACTAACTAACCATAGGGCGTGAAAATTACCCAATATGTGGAAACAAGCCTCCAAGTCTGTCGATTAGCACCATCCACAAACCCAACATAAACCTCAAATTCTCTTGACATATGCCACAATCAGAAACACAATAAAGTACACTTCCATAAGACAAAAATACATTTAAATTATATAGATAAATATATACACTATTTACAAGAAGCCACACTCAGGTGACCAACCTAAGAATAATACTTCTTTAGATAAAGCCCATTTATGGGCCCAGGAAACACATTTCCTTCAAAGTCAACCAATTTATAAGAACCTTTTTCCAAAAATTTATTTATGATAAACGGTTCGAACCACATGGGTTTAAACTTTTCTTCCCTTGAGGGATGTTTATCTTGATCATAGACCAATACAATATCATCTTCAAATAAAACTCTAGGGAAAACTAATCGATCATACTGACACTTGATATGACGTCTATGAGCCTCATTAGCCAAGGTTGTGTCTCGACACTGTTCATTAACATGATTGAGTAGAAAATACGCTCTTGAAGCGTTGTTGTGTTGGGAAGTAATTACAATGCCAACTTGAGAGAAGGAATTTGACACTCTATAGGAAAGTCTTCCTCCATCCCGTAAACAAGTTGTAAATAAGAGAATCATGTAGCATTCTTTATGGAAGTTTGATATGCCCAAAGTGTTGAATACAACATCAAATTTCAATTCGGCTTGGCCGAATTGATTATGGATAATAGGGTGATGGATGTTCTTGTTTAAACCCTATCTTTGACTTTAACTTAGTCATCATCTTATTTTGAAAATTATTGTCATGGTCTGTGACAATATCTTTCAATATACCGAACCTGTCGGCAATTTGGTTGAAAATGAAGAGTGTCATCATTTCCCCGCCATTACTAAATGTTGGCAAGGCTTTGACCCACTTGGTGAAGTAGTTGAATGCCACAATGATATAACGATGCCCCCTAGTAGAAGTTGGGTGGCATGTAGTGAAATTAATTCCCCTCTTAGTGAAGGGAACAACAAAAATAACATGAAACATAGGAGCAGGGTGTTCTTGCATCTTCTAAGAGAATATCTGACACAAGTGACACTTCTTAAATGCCTCTATACAATATTTGATTACGAGGGATAGAAGTATCCAACATGAAGGATTTTTTGGGTTGTTTCTAACCAGACAATTGACCGCCACATGCTCTAGTATGGTAGTCATTTAGCAGAATCTTTTCTTCCTCATGAGTTAGAAAACGATGGAGAACATAATCTACACCTCGATGATACAAAGTTTGATCAATTATAAGATAATTTTGTGCTTGGTGGCATATCCATCGATGCTCATCATGAGAAGTAGAGGGAGGACACTTCAGATTCTGAAGATACACAAGTATATCTCCATACCAAGGTTTAGAGGATCCAATAAGGAAGAAATTATCATTGATCAATGACTCTTCAGGAAAATCCTTGCCACTCTCAATCATAAGTTTTGAAATTAACTCTGCAAATACCAAATATTTCTTGGACTTTGTCAAAAAAAATTCCAAATCAAATTCATAAAGAATAACGATCCATCGATTAATATTCCCATCGATGAATTGTTGTGTCAACACATACTAAAAAGGATTAACGATGGCTATGACAGTGGTCTTACGAAGTAGAATATACTAATAAAACATTTGGACAGCATGGACAACTGCCAAAGCTAGTTTCTCAACGTGGATGTAGTTAAGTTCTTGTTTGACTAAGCCTCGACCAAGGTAGTAGACAACGTGTTCCTGGAGCACGTCATCCTTATGAACCAAGACCATACTGATGGTATACTTTTATACAACCAATTATAACAGCAAATATTTTCCATAATTAGGAGATTTGAGCAGAGGGGAAGATGTAAGGGAATTTTTCAATGCTTCAAAAGAGAACTAAGCCGCTTCATCCCAAAAGAATGAGACCCCTTTCTTCAAAAGACAAATGAACCCTTTAGTTATTTCATCATACTTAGAAATAAATTTTCGTAATAAGTTGGATTTCCCTTGGATACTCTGAAACTAGGGAACTATAATTGCGAGGGCAGAATTGAACTATTTCCTCAATCTTAAGAGGATTGACCATGATCTCTTTGGTGGACATTATAAAGCCTAATAAACGTCTTGATGTAACACAAAAACTACACTTGTTTGTATTTAGGATAATCTAGTAGTAGAAACACCTCTAAAAAATAAGTTGAAGGTGAGTGGGATGATTAGATCTCTTGTGAGAATGTGACACAAGATCATCAAGATATGCTTCGACTATATGTTTGACGTCATGAAAAGAAAATGACATGGCCAGCTGGAAAGTAGATCCATCACTTTTTAGGACAAAAGTCATTGTATTATATGCAAAGGTAACCCAAGGACATATAAAAGCAGTCTTATGTTGATCCTCGAGCTTGATCTGAATTTGGTTGTACCCTAAGAAACTATCCATAAAGGAAAAAACATCACATCCCGCACATTCATCAATAATATGATCAATGAATGGGGTAGGAAAGTTATATTTCGGGCATATCTTGTTTAGATCGAAGAAATCCATGAAAACAAGAATTGTACCTTGATTTTTATTGCCAGGAACAAGGTTTGACACCAATTTCGTCAATTGAACTAGGTAGATGAAACTAGCCTTAATCAATTTCACTCTCTCATTTTTAATGGAAACTTCCTTCTGATGGTTGACCGGGAAAATATTTTGTCAAAGGATCTTAGCATTGTGATAATTTATAACCTCATGTTCAACAATACGAGGGTCAATGCCTGACATTTCCTCATAAGACTAGGAAAAAACATCGCAAAATTCTTTAAATAATTCGGTATACACTTGAATCTCCTTGGGGGAACAACCCACTCCGATGAAGACATTTTCAATGAGGCCAGGGGTTTTGGATATATCAATTGGAATCATCTCAGCTATATTCTCCATGTTTCCTTCAACATATATTATGTGCAACGCCAAAGGGTTGACAAGGTGAGTGGCATCTCCATTCACGATCGAATTAAACCCTCCTTCTTCCACTCTCCTAATATCAGGTAAAAAGTATGATCTATGATGAATATCATCCCAAGGTCTGTTCGGACCTGTCATTGCCTCTAAAATAACCTTGTTTGAGGGAAAGACCAAATCCAAAGGATTGTGGGAAGTAAGAGACTTCTGAGACCAAATAGTCTCTAGGACAGGATCTAGCTCTTGAGGGGGAGCTGGATCAAATTTGGACAAGTTTTTTTGAACAATATTGTATGTGACCTCAATTGTGGATAAGGGAATCATGGATGATTTTAGGGGCTAAATTTCGCTAATGGGCTAATTTTCCATGGTTTTTCCAAAAATGGGATTCTCTATTTTAAAAATGATTCGCCCAAATTCTATAGGATAAAATTATTTTACCTTAAAAATCGCCAAAATTTTATAAAAACTATATAAAATCCTTAGATATTGGAATACTTTTACAAAAATATCGCCAAACATTTATAGTTTGCATATGAAGTATAAGTAAGATTCACCAAGGTTTCTACATTTTAAAATAAATTTCCATCCTTAAAATCATCCCTGAAGGGAATATCCATGCTAGGATGCCCTATCCCTTCCTTCGAAGCTAATGGGGAAGGTAAAGTTGACGGATCGTTGAAATAAGTTGTTCAAAATAAAGCCACTTGGAAAATCATGGCCCCAAAATAAACTTAACATCATTAGAAGGTGGTGAAAAATCAATATTACCTATCAGAGATGGAAATAGTACAACACCTAATTTGACGATACCTTTTTGCAGGTTATCAATCATCAGGACCGTGGATTCCCCCAATGGAGGGTCAATATGAGAGAAGGAAAATTGATAAACGACTACTATCCTACCTTAATTAGGAAAGAATAGTACCTATAAAGATTAAGGATACAACCATTATCATTTCATAAGTCCAACTTTGACCTAGCAAAATTTTGTAGTCGAGAGGTGCATCGACTACTTCGACCGACACACACAACGTTTCCCTCCAACTGCATAGGGAAGGAGGGGATTATTCCATGCGTTAGAAAAGAGTGTTTTCCAAATTCAGTTAACAATGTAGGATAAGGAGACAACTAAGGTTTACTAATATCCTTCCAACATGCCAATGACAAAACACAAGTTGATGCACCCTCGTTTACCACCGTACAAAACATATTTTGTGTCAATGATTTCGTGACATACACCACTATTATATGAAAGGTTGCGTGGTGAGGCAAACTAGGCTTTTGATTGGAAGGGTAAAAAATGATAGATCCCAAGTTAGTTGACTCAACAACACCTAAAGAGGACAATAACACCTTTATCTATGAGGGGAAACTCTGGAGAACCTCTAGAGAAAACATTGCACAAGGGGTTTTTCCAAGATCTTCAATGACAAAGTAGTTTTGAGAAGCCCTTACATTTGGTTTATGAGAATATTTCTTAAAGGCACCCTTGGGGATGTGAGTTACTATTTCATCCATTGTCTTCTCAATATGAAGAGGATGCAATAGGTTAGGAGCTTCTTTACCTTTCTTAGCGGATTTAAGATTTCAATAATTACAGGCCATGGTATGAAGATGAGAATCCACTCTCATCATGTACACAATTGTCGATTCGGTGTTAGAATTAAGTGTGGGGGAACCTCGATTTCCCCAAGGCATTCTTATGGATGAGGAATATTATGACATATTCTTCCCTTGAGGGAAAGGGTTAGTTAACATAGCAAGTTGTTGTTGCACCAAACTCTTATGGGCCTCCTCTATTCGAGGGCATTGATGATTCAAGTGATCGTACATGAAAATATTACATGGGAAGACAAACAAATGATCCCCCTAGGGACCTTTTATATGGAGAAAATATAGTTAATCTATTGTCATAAGGGCTACAAGAGGTAAAATGGTTTTCCAACCTGACATAGCCTGTAAACTCTACCCGAAAGCATGAAAATTTTTATTTTTTTCAATTTTTTAGAGTATACGCGAGATGTCAGGTATGCATCTAGCGTATGTACACATGTTATATATGTAGCAGGGCATGTACACCACACAAAAAGGTGTTTTTTAAGAGGAACATCAGAAAAAATGGTTGGAAAATGTGTGAATGAGTATGTCAATGTCAGAAATTCATTGTAGTGGCATTTTGATCTATAAAAATCACCCAATGGATATTGGTACCACCAGAGGAGTGGCCACATCACTTTATTCATACATAGGAAGGAATCCCAAGGAATTGGTACATAGAATTGGAATTGTGCAGAGAAAATTAAAACTAGGAAGATTTGCAGTATAATTTTTTGATTACATTTCCATTTGAGCATGAGAACCCAATGGTGGATACAACACTCAAGTTATTAAGGGATAGGATATTTGAAGAACCAAAACTTGAGATTATAACAGCTTATTAGAACTAGAAGAGACAACTAGTTAGACTATTGTTACAATGTTATCATGTCGAAGAAGAGGATCCAATAGAAGAAAACCTATGCAATATTCGGATTACATAAGTTGAAGGAAAAAGAGAAGTAGAAGGTCCAAAGCTAGATTCGGAATATTTTTTCGCACCACTTAATATCAAGAAGGTAAACATTGGAACAAAAGAAAACCCAAAGATTGCAAGTATTGGGGATTATTGGGATAATCAGATAGTAGAAAGAATAACAGAGTTATTGTGCAAGTATAATGACCTATTTCCAGCAACATTGTCATAGATGAAATGGGTTGCAGGATAACTGTGAGAGATGAAGATGCCTTTGAAGCTAGATTCTAGACCAATAAGATAGAGACCGTTCAGGTTGAATCCAATGTATAAGCAGAAAGTGAAAGAATAAATTGATAAGATGAGAGAAGCTAGGGTAATATAACCTATGGAAGAATCTAAATGGATTAGCCATATGGTAGTGCAAGAGAAGAAGCAAAGGGTAATAAGAATCTATGTAGACATGAGAAAGTTTAATGATGCATGCATGTGTGATCCTTTTCCTACCCCATTTATAGATGAATTTTTGGAGAATGTAGGATGTCAAGAAGCATACTCATTTACTGATGGATACTCAGGATATCACCAGATCAAAATAGCATCTGAAGATCAACATAAGAATACCTTTACAATGAAATGGGGATCATATCAGTACAAAGTAATTCCTTTTGGGTTGAAGAATTCCACTGCTATTTTTTCAAGGATGGTAGTAGATGCATTTAAGGACTTTATTCATAAGTTTTCGAAAGTTTGTTTGGATGATTGGATAGTATTTACCTTATTGAAGGATCATGTTGAAGTGTTAATATTAATGTTAGACAGGTGTAGATACTATCATATATCATTGAATATTAAGAAATTCATTTTCAATGAACCATTTGATATCCTATTAGGGAATGTGGTGTTTAAATAGGGTCTTCTGGTTGATCCTACCAAAATTGTTGTCATAGTTAATATACCACCACCTAATTCAGTGCGCCAGTTAAAAAGTACACTTGGTCATACAGGATACTACAGGAATTTCATAAGGGGATATGCACAGATTACTATGTCGATGGAGAAATTTTTGAAGAAGTACATTAAGTATCAGTGGAATGAGGAATTCCAACAAATTTTGGACATCTTGAACGAGAAAATGGTGACAATGCCAATTTTGGTGTTTCCAGATTGGTCAAAATAATTTCATGTGCATGTATATGCATCTGTAATAGCACTTGGAGAAATATTAACACAACCAGGAGAAGGTGATATAGATCACCCTATAGCATTTTCAATTAGGAAGTTGTCAGATTCAGAACAAAATTACAATACAAAATAAAGAGAAGGGTTGGCTATGATGTATGAATTGCAAGAGTTCAGACATTACTTTTTAGGCCAACATTTTAATATGTTTATAGATCACTCTACTCGTAGATATTTGATAAATAAACCAGTGTTGGTGGGAATAATATGCATATGGCTACTATTGTTTCAGGAATTTGATTTTGAATTTGTGGTGAAGCCTAGAAGATTGAATGTAGGGACAGATCATATGTCAAAGACAACCAATTGAGAACAACGAAGAAACTTGGAGGAAAAATTCCTAGAAGCACAAATATTTTCAGTATAGATTGTTGATGAATATTTTGCTAACATTATTGAATTTTTGAGTATAGGATTTTCCCCAAAGGAATTTAAAACTGTGCAGAAGAAAAACTTGATGGTGAGAGTTGCAAACTACCAACTTATTGCAGGGCACTTGTACAAAATGGATGCGGAAAACATTATGAGGAGATGTGTCATGGAGCATGAAAGGCCTATCATTTTAGCAGAAAAACATGAAGGAATAGTTGGAGTACATTATACAAGGAAGGCTATTGTACAGAATATATTGCACGCAGGATTATGGTGGCCATCAGTTCAAAAATATGCAGAGGAGTATTGTCATAATTGTGATGTCTATCAAATGGTTGGAAAGACATCTAGGAGGGATGGGATTCCATTGAGACCTCAAGTAAATTTGAAAGTGTTTGACTAATGGGCAGTAAATTTTGTAGGAACAATTAGTCCACCAACCAGAAAATCAGGAAGTAGGTATATCATTATATCAACAAAATATTTGAACACATGGGATGAAGCAACATCAGTAAAGGATTGCAACATAGAGACTACATCACACTTCTTATTTGAGAAAGTAGTCAAAATTTTTGGATTCCCTAGAATTTTGGTGAGTGATTAGTGAACTCATTTTATCAATAGTACTATCTAGGCAATGACTGAAGAATTCGAGATACGTCATCAGAAGACCACTCCTTACCATCCTCAAACCAATGGGATAGTGGAAGAATTTAACAAGATATTAGAGAATTCCTTAACCAAGATTTGCAATGTGAACATGGATAATTATGATTTGAGTATACCAATAGTGTTATGGGCCTATAGAACTACATGAAAGAATCTTATAGGACATACAAATTTTAGGTTGGTGTATAGACAAGAAGCAATAGTTCCTTTGGAGTATTTGATAACTATTATGTACATTGCATCAATTAAAAACATGAAAAAAGGAGATGCAATGCAAGAAATATTGGCTCAACTCATGGAATTATAAGAAGACAAGATTGTAGTCGGTTTCCATCGAGAGGTACAGAAAGAAAAGGAAAAATCTTGGCATGACAACATGTTAAGAAAAATAACTTTGTGAAAGGATATATGGTTCTCCTCTATGGCAGTAAATACTTGTAGCGCCCAGGGAAGTTCAGGATGCATTGGCTAGGGCCATATGAGATAAAGTTTGTCACATATGGAGGTGTTGTGCAACTACAACATCTAACAAAAAATGAAATGCAAGGATTGGTAAATGGTAGTTGACTAAAATTGTATAGGGTCAATCAACCTACTAACCCTCAATAGATTCCGCATAGAGAAGAAGAATTGTACATAATGAATATAGTAGGATTAAAAGAAGAAGAAAAAATAAAAAATAAGTAAAAAGAGAAAAAAATGGAAAAAGAGGAAAAAGATAAAAAGAAGTTAATAAATGAGTAAGTTGTAGATAGACAATTGGAAGATATAGCACGCAATATACAGTAAATGGGTGCAACATAATTCAATATACTGCGCGTAGGAAAAATTAAAAAAAAAGGAAAACACAGTGCAATAGGGACGGGAAGCAGTCAGGAAAAAGAAAGATGATGACCAGAAAAGTGGATTAAGACAAAGAAATTATGACAGAGCTTATAAAAGTGGAAAATCACAAAAGGGTAAACACTTAGTGTGATTTTGAGCAAACAGGAAAAAAGGAGCGACATTTTGCGATTGTGTGATGAATTTTGAAGATCCGACCAAGATTTACTGCAAATTTTACTCGATATAGAACAATGGAACCATTGAAATTCGGAGCACCCAACCATTTCGAAAGAAGGACAAGAAGCGCCAACAAACCGACATAGGATGAAACAAGGGTGGTAGATGTGGATGATATCACATCACCAATGAGTAAGTCAGTGAGTCTGACGTTGGTCGAGAAGAAGAACACAAAAGAAAAAGCAATGAAAGTAAACCAGGCAGAACAAGGCTGAAAATCTAGCGCAGGACAAAACCCTAACACAACAAAATGAGGAGTGGCACATACATAGGGAGAAAAAAATGAAGAAGATGATGAGTAAAAAAAAATGGATGAACCTAAGGAAGAAAAGAACCCTAGGGTAGAAGAGACCCGAGAGGTCAATGATGACAGTGACGCAGATTAGGACATGGAGGAGAAACTATAGATTGAGACATCAGGTCCATCAAAGAAGAGAAAACATCATTGCCCCAAATACTAGAGTCAGTAATATTTGTGGCAGATATGTTGGGGTTTGTCCCCAAACTGAAGTATGTAAATCATGATGTCACAGAGGTGGCTACGTTTCCGGAGCTTGCGTAGGAAATTTATATGGATAAAGGAGGGATAAGCTCATTAGGAATTCCAATATTAGAAACTAAAAAATGGATCACATGGCTTTATAACTATGGAATCATGAATTTGTTAGAAATCCCTCACTTTGGCAGAGGAAGGATGCCAATGCCTACATCAAGTAGCTACTAGCGAGAGTCCATGGAGGATTTTTGTGGATGTACATACCTATTCCAGTTGATGTAGACCTAGTTGTGAAGATTACAGAGCTTTCAATAGATGGGGGAAACCTGAGAAATATTTAAATGATAAAACAAAAGAAAAGGCAATTGCAGAGGAAGTAAAATCTCAAATTGACACTGAGAGAGGGAAGTAGAGGGATGATCATCAAGAACATAAATGACCTAGCCACAATAATTGTGACAAAGTTAATGGATTTAAATTTACTGAGAAAAGGTAGCAAGGAAGAGGCACCAACATGAGTGGTAGAAGCAGCCGTGCAGTGCGTGAAGGGGACAGTACTCAATTGGGCATCATATTTTCTTAATTTATTTTTGGAATATTGCATAGATGCACATGATTCTAGGACAGAGTTATGTTATTCTTGGTTATCGATTTATATAGTCTTAGTGGCATGGGAAGAACCGAAGCACTCATCCTTCTATGACATGAGAGGAAGGTGTCACGCAACAAGGTATATGACCCTATGACATAAAACAAATCCTATGTAGAGGAAATCTAATATGAGTGTTTTGGGAATATATCTTGAGGAGATACATGAAAAAATAGCAGAGATATGGAAGATCTCACCTAAAGTGGTTAAAGAGAATGAAGGGATATAAAACTTCAAAGTATCTAAACATAACATGTCGATACAAGCAAGGAGAGACCCAAAGAAGAAATGGATGAAGATCCAGTATTGTATCACAGGAGAAGAAGTACAATGGTTGATAAGGGAATGGCCATATCAATGGAAGGTACTAGTGGCTAACAATAAAGGAACAAAGGGAAAAGAGAAATCAGGAACTAGACAATCAAGTAGTCCATCAGAACATACCAGGAAAGCATCAAAGTGAACTCAGCCAACAGAAGGTAGCATGACAGTAAAGAAGCAGAGCATGATGGAAAAATTACCTAGGGCCTTAGTACTAGAAACTGAGTGCATGGAAGGAACAAATGGGGAAGATCATAAAGATGATAACATCTCTAACTAGGAGGCAGGAAGTGGATACATACCAAAGGAAAAAAAACATGCGCAGACAATGACAACACCAAAGAGAAAATCAATGATGTAGAAAGGAGAACAACATAAAAAGATGAAGGTACAAAAGAAGGCCCCTCAACTCACAATAACTGAGGATGATGTTGAATTAGTGGCATACAAATTGAAATATCGAGGATAATAAGCATTATACATTGTAGAGTCACAAAGAGAAGAATTGATGAAAAATATGATGGAGGTTAAGGATGTTTTAGAAATCCTACAGATCAATGTAGCACAGTAGAAAGGAAAAACGCAATAGGAGAAAATACATGAGAACAAGGAGAAAATGCAGAAAACAACAATGGGAAGTGATACTTTTCAATTCAACCAAGGGATGCTACAAGTAGACAAGGACACAACGTAGAAACCCTTGAAGGATATAGAGAAATTAGATTTGGTGTTGTCAAAGATTCCAACAAAGGAATTATACAAGTTGAAGATAAGCATCGTGAATGAATTTCAATCAAGGTCCAGGACAGATGCAACGAACTTAGAGACAACTAGGGAGGAAAAGGAGGTACTGGAGATATCCCTCAAAGAAGTGAATCTCTAGAGGGAATGAAGAAAAATAATGCGTGGAGAAATTAGAACAAAGGCTTGAGGAATTATTTCAAACTATACCAGAAAATGCACTAGTAGAGAAGTTAAGTACATAATATAACATCCCAAAGATAGTGTAGGTGATGGAAGGGTACAGAAAAAAAATCAAAGACCTGACAAAGAAGGTGATCCCTAGTAGTCCACCAGAGATCAAAGCACAAATGAAACAATAGGTTGTGGAATACACATAAAATATTGAAGGGGAGATTAACAAAATGGAAAAATTGTACACAATTACAACGTAGATGTGGACAAAAATGGAGGATGATGAAAAGATTCAAGAATTATATCAAAAGGATTCAAACATATGTTGGATTACTAAGAGGGGGGGTGAATCAGTAATGAGAAATTATACCAATTATTAATCCTTTAAACCACAAAGTATATTATTTTACTTATTCAACCATGTTCATTTGTTCATCATCAATATCTTATTGTATCATAAGAATTAACATTCATCAGTGCATAATAAACAATGACAAACACATCTACACAATGCACGATACACCAATATTTGCATGGAAACCTAATGCAGGAGAAAACCACAGGATGCTTTTCTTATATGTCAAGAATTACATTCAAGTAAGCACCAACTTCCAATTCTCCATTTACAACTAGAAGGAGGCTCCAACCCCCTAGTTTCTCAACATACAACCTAAGGGAAGCTCCAACTCCCCAATTATTTGGCTACAACCAGAAGGAGGCTACAACCCCCTATGTTCTTCATCTACAACCGGAAGGTGGATACAACCACCTATCCTTGCCCCATCCAACCACCCTGAAATATAAGTAGAATGATGGAACCACTTTCAAACTATCACTATGAGATATACTACTGTAAACCTTTACCAATCAACTTGCACCAAACAACCTATAACAACGTGTACCAATAACATGTTCCAACATGTACCATGCATCAAAAAGTGCATCAACCATGTACCATAAACACATGCATCAACCATGAACCAAACCTGTACAAATAACATGTCACAATATCCTATCCAAAAACCCTATCACAACAACTTGTCTCATCAATATTATCAACCAAATCAGATCTACTCACCAAGATCAATCACCAAGACAACTCTCAAACATATGCACAATATCACTAAGATGTGCATAAACCAAGCATATCATAACAACTCATAATCATCACAAAGATCAATATGTGCTTCTAATAATATACCAAGACAAGTATGCTACATCATCCATAAATCTTGTGTCAACAATACTACTAACAAGTGCCTCCAACCATGTACCAAGTACATACCAATCATCCATCAACTACTCATCAACTATGACTGATCAAGATGTACCAACATCATCAACTATACACCTCATGTATGTACCAACTTATCAACTATTTGTCTCAACCATGTACCCAACATGTACCTCAACCATTTACTAGATACATATACCAATATAACCATCAAAAAGTTCTCTAGCAACCAAATACCATAAACCATTATATCAAACCATGTGCCACAACCTCACGGTTATACAACCTCTATCTGTAATATACCTCAACCAAAATACCTCATCAATTTCATCATCCAAATCTGTTTTGTAACTCTATAACAGACTTGGTGTATATGATCACATACTTGAAAACCTTCCTTAACTTTAACAACAAGAGACTATCATTTTCATCAAACTTAACTTTAGTCTCACATGACTAATTTTGGATTAGTCAACAACCCTAACTTGCAATAATCAAACTATGTACCTATAATGAATAAAGATCTTAAAATAGTACACAATGTTCTTCAGTGTCTTTTATGCAATTCCTCCAAGTTTCACTACTTGGAACCTCTCATAAAAGCAGTTATAGAAAAAATGGCATACCTCGTTGGATTTTGTCTTATTCTAGAGATCGAAATTGTAAAGAATTCCCCGCACGGAATTGTTTTTGTGTAGATATGAAAATGGTACAAAACATACTACAGACTATACTATAACCAATAAATTTGGTCTTACTTGATTTGGATCTGTTATGAAGAAGTTATGACATTTTTACCCTAAACACCTAATTTAGACTAGTTTCGGGACTAGCCACAAACCCTATTTTCCACGGAGTGTAACTCCCAAAATAAAATGACCCACAAGATTAAATTTGTATCAAAATTACTTGGATATGTTTTCTAAATAGTCTCCATATTTCACGGTCTGAATCATTCTAGAAAAAAAATTATTCTGAAAATGGTGAGATGACATGTAAATAACATACCTTAGAAAGCATCATCAGAAGAATTTATCCTCCCTTGAATTTTGGCCTTATTTAATTCACCTTCCCTCT
>JZKD02S1338567.1:0-28848 GCA_000966675.3 Picea glauca | reverse complement strand
GGATGGTTGGGTACATTACATATCTGATGTTCAAATATAGGAATATAAAATTTAACTTGTACCTTGAAAGGGGTGGCACCTCCAAAGTGGCCACTTGATGAATATGAATCTATTTTCATTAGCCAACGAAGGATTTGGAAAAAATGATCTATCATCTCGTTCCTCTATTGTGCAAGGACTTCCATGAGAAACAACTTAATAATATATCCTACTCCATCGTCTCTCTTTTCCTCTGCCATGGGTGTCCATTGGTCAGTGAGGAAAGTCTTTCAAGGGATCAACTAGTTCAAGTCTCAATGACTTATACACTAACCTTGTTGGGGAAATGAACAAAGAGATAGATAAAGAGTAGACCTCTATGATACCATTGATCTGGATTTATGATAGAATCAAATGAAATGCAGAACAAGACAGAAACACAAAGATACAATAATACTCGATTTCTATTAAAGAATGAAATATGCAGAGACTGTAAAGAAAATACATAGTGAATCAAACTCTCTAGAATGGTGGTAGCTTACCTATGAGAAGATATGTGATGGATATGCACATTCGCAAGGAGATGATTATAATGAGGATTCAAAGGCCTTTTTAACATAAAGCATAAATGAGAAAAACCTAAACATCCCAAACCCTAACCCAGAAGATGAAACACTAAAAGGTTTGTGGGTCCTGATGGGGGTAGTTGATATGTCAACTTCCCGAGGGCATAACTTTTGCATACGATCTTCGTTTGGGGCGCTTAGTGTAAATTGTTGAACCTAATAAACGACACTTATTCTGAATAAAATCACTTTATAAAATAACTGCACAACTAGGTTACTTAATGAAAATAATCAGTGGAAACATAAAGAACTGAAACCATTCACATTGCACAAATATTTTTGGGTAAATACCCCTAGAAAAAAATCTGAAGGGAAAACCAAATCAGAGATTAATTTTATTAATTAAAATCCTAGACTCCCATCCTAGGTCAATGACCCATCAAAGGAATGCAATACAACAATATCATATCTCACCTGGCAGTTATCTCCCTTGATACCCCTTTGCACCCTTCCTCAGCCTTTCCCACTCAATGATAACTCATCATTGTCTGTTCAGTGTGTGACGAACTGCTCTTCACCCACTCAATGAGAACTCCTCATTGTCCACTCAGTGTGTGACACAAGAACATGAGAAAATAATCCCTCTTTGCTCATATGTGCTCTCTGTGTGTCTCATCCTCTCACCTAGGTGACCTTTTATCCAAAACCCTAGATCTTCTAAAGTGATCAAGGGCTAACATTAAATCTCACCCTCACTTTCGATCTAATGGCTAAGGTCAAATCACTTAGATTACTAATGCCAAAAATTAGGCATTTAACTTAATTAATATCATATTAATATAAAAGATCATTCACTTTAATAATTTACTCATAAAGTGAATTTCCTAATTTTCTTGGAGACAATACGGACGACTTCCACGTGCTAGACACCAAGACAATGTGGAAGTACATGTATGATGCTAAATACATCAACAGTCGATACCTCATTGAAAAGGTCTATCCATGGAATACACATTCAGAACTTCCCACCATAATCCTCTATCATTGAGTATCCATTCATAACTTCCCAATATAAGCCTTCGTCATTTATTGAGAAATGCCTTGTAAAAAAAACATTATTGGGGCCTCAAAACGACCCCAGAAGTTTGGGACCCAAAAAATTATAGAAAAACTACCAAGATGGAAATAGTATTTTGAGCCAGTGGAATAGGTGGGCAACGAACAACGTCCACTTGGATCATGCACACCGCTGTGTATATACCTTAAAGGAGCACCAAAAAAAAACTCCACAAAAACCTCTGTTCTCTCACCTCCACTAACAACCTCTGCTATAAACAACTAAGGGATAAATTTTTCGGGGAGGTTCTGTAAAAACCTCCACAAGAAGGTATTCTCTTTGTGGGACAAAAGTTAAAAATGTAGAAGGTTTAGACTACAACCTAAAATTTGATGTTCACCCATCTTAAAAGAAAAATATGACATTAAGGTGTAGCTAAGAGGGGTGCTGAAATTTGATGTTCACTTTTATTAATCAAAAAAAATTATAAAGCCCGCAAGGATTTGATCTAGTGGCCAGCCAAAAAAAAAATATATGAACTTCCAATATTTTTATTTTCCTTCAACTTGTACTCACATAATTTAACATTCTATCAATTTTAAGTTAAAAAATTATAAATACAAAAAACTATTAAATTAAAGGAAATTGTAATTAGATTATCCACATAAATTAAAGAAAACTATTAAATTAAAGAAAACTGTGTTGAACTTAATAATGAACAAAATTACTATAATTATAATTCATTCGTTATAACCCAATACAAAACATGCAACATTCATGAAAAAAGGTTAACATAGGGACAATGTCTTTGCATTTATAAGGAAAGAAGCACTCCAAACAAAAACTTCAAAGTATGCCCAACCTCATTCAGTGCAGGCTATCTAATGGGTGACGCAATTAAGAACATGCAACCCAACAACACATATTATGACTGCAAAATATTGTCAGACCTCGTGAGGGAGATATAACAATGACACTTCTACATCTCAACATGATCAGTGGAGCATGACCTCAGCGAGGGCATGCATGTAGCATGTGTAGGTTGGTTAACAGGATCAGTAGAGCATGACCTCAGCGAGTAAGGCGTGCATTCATGACCTCAGTATGTAGGTCGAAATTTATCTGAAACTTGCATTCATGAAGTTTGCAAGAGAAAGTATTCTTGGATTAACTCCCCAAAACTGATGCAAGATTCCCATAACCATCATACTCAAAACATTTAAATTAATGTATGAAGTAATTCGAAATACCATAAAGAGAACTGACATGATGACAGGTAATTGTGAAATAGAAACTGGAAATACTTGCAACGTCTGTATGCATCTAGTCGCCAACACCCATGGACAATAAACTTAATACACCCATCAATAGNTTTTTTTAATTTTTTAGAGTATACACGGGCTGCCAAGAATGTACACATGTTGTATATGTACAAGGGAACACACACCAAAAAAACATGTGGTTTTTAAGAGGAACCTCAAAAAAAATGGTTGACAAATATGTGAATGAGTAGGCCAATGTCAGAAATGCATAGTAGTGGCATGTTGAGCTATAACAAATGCCCCCTAATGTGTGAGGTCAAAAGAGAAACTCATGGTTGAAATACATTAAAAAATATTTAATAAAGTGGGAAAGGCACCAATTTGAGTGATCCCATATGAGAATTTGTGAGTCTGTCATCTGCAAAATAATAATAATAACCATTGACGCAGACATACCCATGCTCAAGACAAACTAAACATGGTTTCCAATCAAGTACACTGCAGATCCATGTCATATGTAGTAATCATTCCTACATGAATAATGTGTATGACAATACCAATTGTAGCCATGAATAATACACAATGGATCTACATCTCAAAATCATCAGAATATATACAAATACAATGTAATATAAATCCTCAGGAAGTATCAATTCATTTAGTTGGAGATGATAACTTCGTAACTTGAGTAATATCTTGAATATCTTCATAACTCAGGTAGGAGTATAATAAGAGTGTAAGACTCACTACCTTGAGGTCTTCGACAACCCATCATAGAAAGACTAGAGGACCTCGAACATCAAACAAGGTACTTAATTGATTATGAATGTGAACTTGACAAGACTCTTGGGATGGTCGACTCATGATGGTGAAGATACTTATTGTATAATAGCCAAATAAGGTTGTAATAATTTCCATTGGACAAGAGCATGACATATGAAAAGACTCAAGAAGCATGTTATTGACATAATTTTGTGGCACAAAAGGCACCAAAAACTATCCATATGTTTGGAAGAGTAACCAAATGGAGGAGGACACAACTCTATGTAACAATAACAAATTCCCAAGGCCATACTAAATCCCAATGCTCTGAAGGATGTGCTATGTTCAAGGGTGACTAGATTGTTTCCCTTAAAAGAGAATGTTTTCCCATCCCCTCTTTTTGGAATATTTGATTTTTTTGTCTTTTTCATATATTTAACGAACTTGAAAAAGAATAAAAGGATGTTACATTACAAATGAGGAATGAGTTTCATAGGAAAGAAAAACTAGTTCCAAGCACATGGAACACACTGATGCTCAGTGCAAGGAGACACGTGAAGAATATGGACACTTGGGAAAATTCCTCCATGGGTTAGGGTGTCATATCGCAAAAGGAAAAAATGTTCCAAGGCATGCACCTCAGGGATGCTCTAAAATTTTAGCATCAGAAAAATGAATCCTATATTAGGCCAAGGATGCAAGAGTGAGACATGTAATGTGATTATGGATTGAAACAATGAGCCTCCTTCAATGTAAAGTTTTATGAGCCCATAGAAGGTAAGCTTGGTGGATTTTCACGTTTAGAGAGTCTAAAAAACTAGTAAAAGAATACTCTAGAGTGATATTTTTTTTAACTTTAGTCTACAGGGCTCGAAAAAGAATAAAATCATACAAGGGAAAACTCTTCTGGTCACTAGGGACAGAGTATTCATTTTTCGTACATAGTCTAGTCGGTCCGAAAAATGGTTAAACTTATACCAAAAGGACATCTCTTCAAAACCTTTTTAATGAGTGTGACAAACACAAGATCACTCAACTATCTTTTCAATTTTAAGGAGTATGAAAAGAACTTAGCTATGGAATCCCTTGTCCTTTTTCATAAATTTAGTCCCATCAGCCCGAAAAAGTATAAAACATAACTTAGTAGAACTCTCTCGGTGAGATGTATCTCCCGAGGCGTACCTTTTTCCTAGACAATCTATTAGCCGAAAAAAGGGTTAAACTTAGGCCAAATAGATGTTCTTTTTGGACCAATGAATGAGTGTGAAAGAAACAAGGACACTCAGGGATCTTTTCTTATTTAGAGAATCTGAAAAGAGCTTAAAGAAGACTCCAAGATGTTTCCTTTTTAATAAATACTCTCCAAGGCCCGAAAAAGTGATAAACCAAAACCAGAGAGAATGGCCCTTTTTCTCAAATTTAGTCCCTCGAGCCTGAAAAAGGGATAAAATTATACCTGGGAATACTCTCTTTGCAAACCGTAGATCATAGGGCATACCTTTTTCATAAAATTATCCATCTCGACCGAAAAATGGGTAAACTATCGTCAAAGAGATGTGCCTTTTAATTTTACTTTGACGATTGTGAAGGGAAACAAGATCGCTCCACAATATTTTCAAATTTAGAGAGTCTGAAAAGAGCTTAAAGAAGACTCCAGGGGGTCTCCTTTTCTTATGTAATCTAAACAAGGCTGAAAAGGATAAACAATCTCTCGTTGTATGTTACTATCATAGTTTATGTGAGCTTGAAAGAAAACAAACCATGATCTAGGGAATTCCCATGGGTATAGGCCAAAAAAATATGAAGAAGACAGATGTGGCTTCAACACAAAGTCATTGTGGGACTAAAAGGACTCCCAAGCCTACATAAAACTCATAACATGGATGCTAGAACAAAAGACAAGGATCTATCTAGGGCATCCATGGAGAGGAAGGCTCTACCACTTAATTATGAAACTTCTAAAGAAACATGGAAGGTTTTGTGTCTCACTTCGGTGGGATTGACCCTATGGCAAGGAGGAAATCGTCAATAGAATGAAAAATGTAAAGTGGTAAAAAACTACCCTATATGTAAATTGTGAAAACACAACTTAGTCACAGGATGATATAATTAGTACCCATGCATTAAAAATATGGAATCCAAATCACATAAGACTTGTAAATGACCAAAATATCTCCAAGAGGAACCAAAACATCAACCGAGCCAACAATAGGGAAGCAAAAAGGGAAAGACTAGGTCAAAAAAGGGTCAAAACATCTATAAATAGAGGTAAAAGGGGTCATTTTTACCATTGGCCTTTGAAAAACCCCAAAATAGAAAAAAAACATCTGTATTCAATTGCACATTCATAGATAAACGGTAGACNGCCACTTTGTCCACTTAACCAACTTTTTCCACTTAGCCACTTTGTCCACTTAACCACTTTGACTACTTTATTATTTAAATAATTTCTCTTTACTCAAAGCTTCTTGTTTCAACTAAATTTTATATAATTATTCAATTCATAGCTTTTTCTCCCTTAACTAATTTATTGTTGCAACCACTTTATTATTTAATTTATTTCGTGGTCAACCACTTTGACTGTTCAATCTCTCATCCCAACTACTTTACCATAATTACCAAACTCACAAATTCTTGTTGCAACTAATTTATTTTTAATTATTTTCTTAATGCAACAACTATACCCATGATTAACTCCTAGTTTCACCCACTTTTACTAGTAAACTTATTCTAGGAGTTTCTAGAGTAATTTGACTTCTTGGACCTTCTAGGGGCTTCTAGATAGCTCATGAGGGTTCTCCAACTTCATAAGGCCATAAATATCTAACCGTGAGGAGATATGTGGCGTTTCACATATCACTAGAAATGGCATGACATGTAATATCCATCTACAATAGTCTTACATGTAAATTCATTGATCTTCATTCCCTTATACCTCAAATAGACTCGGGTCCCTTACACATGCCTTGGTTCTACCAGAATTCGCTACCAGGATTCTCTAAGGGTTGACATCAATCACTAAGGGTTGACATAAATCTACAATATCACTCCACAATGGTTGACATCAATGACAACCAACAATACATACCAACTGTCTATCAACCTAAGCCAATTGTCTCACATTATCCCCCTTTGGCATTGATGGAAACACCAACATTGATGGAAACACTTATTCACGATAACATGCATGCTTATACTCCTCATAAATGTTTCTATCTCTCCCCCTTTTATATCAATGGAAAAGGGTGTCCCCATTTGGCACTTCTCTCCCTGATTGAACTCTCCTTGGGGTTGTTCCCCCTATCTACATGCCTTTGATTTTTATTTGTGTTTACAAGCCTCAGATTAATCTCTCTCCCTTCATATGAATAATATCTCCCACTTTGACAAAGGGTATCACTCTTATGAAACACTGAAGTCATATTGCTCATTATTTCCTTGTGACAATCTCTCCCCCTAGAAACATCCCTATATTGTCTCTCTCCAAGCATCTAACTCTCTACCCTGAATCCATTGAATCTCTTCCCCTTGAATCATACCTCTATTCTTACCTCTCTATCTCATAACTTGATTGAATGATATTTATACCTATTTTTTTGGTTATGTTTCTTTCTCTTGACTTATCTACAAGATGTTGTGTAGAAAAAATATAAGTCTTCCTGTACTTGTTGCCTTTTGGAGTTATTGTCTATCGGTGCTTCCTTGTGTAATCAACTGACATATATGAAAAGCATTCAAGAATAAGAATTCAAATATTCATGTGTAATTATCATCCATTATGATAATGTTCCTTTGTCTCTGAACCACTCTATGAACCAATCTATGAATCCATGCTCTCATCCACTAGTAGAGGAAAATCATAGTGAAGTAACATAAGGAAATAAGAAAAAGTGAAGCAGTGGAAGCGTGTTCAATGAAGAAGAAGGAATAAGAAAAGAAACGTATAAATAAAAAATGATGTATTTTTTTAAGAATGATAAATACATGAAGCCTAAAAATCCCTAGAATTGTATTGATCCACTCTAATAATGTTTTAAAGAATAAAATTGGTCTTCATCATATGAGGAAATGTTGAATTTGTAGATACCTAAGTCAGATATTGAGGCAATGTGTACTCCCATAAAGTTCATGGTAATTTGAAAACCATTATGTAATGAAACCACTTGTCATCATTTATTTGTGGAAAGAATAAACCACTTGTGAATGTTGAGGATACGATGGAACAAAGAAAACTATGGGTCAAAGGTTTCCAAGAAATAGGGAACACATGGATTGGAGTCCATAAATATTTTTGTTCCTTGGGAGTATAATGTCGGATCATCGACCACATGGTTATAGGTGAACCATAAAATCAAGATGAGGTTGGTAATGTGTAATACCCTAGTTTTGAGCCCCGTATTAAATAATGTATTTTGTTAATGAAAGGCCAAAATGCACAAATAATTGAAAGAGGCCAGTGTGCATAGGAAATGTAATGTTTGATCATTATTAATAATAAATACATCATTGGTTTATATATGGACAAGGACAAGGGTTATAGGGGGTTATGATTCCAAAAGAGAGGGGACTTGGGGGGATAAATGTCTATTTTATATTTTTATTTACCCATTTTTTTAATGGAGAATATCAGTTACATGATCTTCTTGGGGGAAAGCCACGTGGTTCTCTAATTCCAAGAATTATATAAATCCATCGTTGGTCTAGTTGGGTGGTTCTTCTTCACTCACGCACTCGTTCACTAATTCACTCATTCATTTTTTCATTCATACATTCACTCTTTCACTCACTCTTCAGTATCCCTTCATGTTTTGGCTTAGGAAACAGAAATGAAATGTGGAGAGGAACCACGGTTTGGTTGGCAGTAATGATTGTTGGTGTATTCCAGCCATGAATTAATGCCTGCATGTTTTAGATGCATTGGCATGTGTTAATTTTTTCCCACAAATGTGAATCATGAGAGTCCCAGAATGGAGATTCTTGACCAAATACACTGGAGCCCTGGGAGGAGGTGGACAACCTAAGGGACTGTGTGGCAGAGAAGGGGGTCCATTCTCTTGGGTTGTGCACTATGGGTAGAAGAGAGTTGGTGTACTTTGTACTATTGTGTGTGTTGAGAATCCTATGAGAGCTTGAGTGTTTGTTGGTTTGGGAAGCTGACTGACACCCTGGAACCATACTTGTGGACTCATAGCCCTGGAAAAACTTGGGTGACATTGTTGTTGAGACTTGGAACAACAGTGTCTATGGTTGGGTGGAACGTCCTTGGTTTGTAGCCAGTTGGTGATTCGTTTTATGAAAGATAAGTGATTTATGTCATGGTCTCATTTACATGTATATTTATTTCCATTGTGTATTTATTTATCTATGAAATTCATATCTATATTATGCATGCTTGTTGGGTATTGTTTTGCATGACATATGGTTCATTTATTTTATGTTATAGCATGAATATTGATATATGCATGTGAATATTTCATGCATATTTATTAATTAAAAATGTATCATGATTCAAAAGAAGTCCGGAAGTGGGCTTGAAGTAGCGTAGCTCGACCTGTGGGTGGTTGGGTACATTACAGTTTGGTATCAGAGCTTCAGGTTGAAACATTGGACTGGTATGGGCTAGAACTATTGGATAGGGTATTATGATTAAGATTGAAAATGACCTTGAAATCATAAATCTTAGGAGAGTTGGTCTTGAAGGATCGTGCAGAAGCCAGAGCATCATACAGATGAAGATCCTTGTAAAGGATCATAGAATCATGACTGTCTCCTTTTGAATTCGGGAGCGATCACAACCATGGGATTAAGGATTTTTGGATCATTATATCGAAAGGTGGGTGAAAAAGGGTCGTCCAATAAAGGATAAACCATAGTTTGGGAAAGGTTTAGTCACAACCGTTAGATCAAGATTTTTGATCGTCAACCATCGATCAAAGCCAAGCAGGAGATGAAGGACTTTGGAACTTCACTACTTCGACGATTATGGTAGGCAGGAAAATCCTAAAATGTTGAAGGTCGAAGTCACAAAGTCTCTTCATTCATCCAATCTAATAGGAGGCTCGGGGGAAATATCTTTCTTTGATTGTGGTCATCCAGTGTTGATCATTCAGGAAGTTTAACTTTGGGAGAATTGAACCTTTTAGGACTACTATAACTCGGAGTCTCGGAGCGTCGAAGTCCCAAATTTCCCCGTCAACCTTTAGATTGAGGGAAGGAATTCAGGAGAAATGTTGACCATTCGATCTAGCAATGGTGGAAGGTTAGAAAAGTTTCTAGACTTCAAAACTTTTCCACTTCAACGATTAATGGGTATGTTATAGATCAAATCCCTAAAATTCGAATCCTCGAAGTGTCGAAACCACAAAGTGTAAATCCGCAGTCCACGAAATCACGCATATCGTCAGATATGGAGTAGAGAATGTGGATCATGTATTTTATGGATGATGCATCATAGGCCACGTGGTAGGGGTGTCATGTGGGGACACGTGTCACTTGGATTTAGTACCTTTTGGGTCCCAACTTGTTCATTTTTTAGTGACATGTGGAACGCATGCCATGGGTACACGTCACCATAGGTGACATCATCATATCATGTCATATTCAAGAGTATGGCCTCTGGGGGTGTCCAAGTTATCTACCAATGAAAATTTTTGAAGACCGAAGTCACGAATTCACATAGACCATCAATCTAATATCCCTTTGGGACTTTTATCAATCGTTAGATAAAGCAGTGGAAGGATGGTGTGAGCACTTCAGTAGATAACACTCTGGGGGAGTTGAATGACTCAAGAGTTTTAATGTCCCGGAGTCTTGGAGCACCAAATTCCTAAAATGAACAAGGACCTTCCATCCCGATGCTTGATTAAGTCATGGTCGTTGGATAAACTAGAAGAAGGATAGGGTAAGAGATTCAATGGGTATCACCCTGGGGGAGTTGAGCGACTTGGGAGTTGTAATGTTCTAAAGTCTCAGAGTGTCAAAGTCTCGAAATGAATAAGGATCGTCCATCTCAAGGTATGATTAAGTCACTATCATTGATCTCGTTGAAACCTCCATATGGGGCGGGATCGTCCAGTCGATGGGAGATCAAATCTTAACCATCGGATCTACTAGTGGAGTTTATATAAGTGTTCGGAGAAGTTTACTTTGGGAGAGTTGGAAGTTTGAAATGGGATAATAGTCAAAGGACAAACTTTGGAGGACTTGGTTCCAACATCGGTCTCATGATAAGGTAAAGGGGTTGAGGTGAAAAGGGCCTAGAAATAACCAAGCCCTCAGACAATTATGAATAATATCTTGTGTGTAATAATAAGGGCAGAGCGCTAGAGGAATGCACTAAAGAGTGAATAATATGTGGTTTCAAGATATCGTTTTGAGTTGTGTTCACATGGAAAGTGATTTGAAGGAAGCACCTATGTAGAATCTGAATTCTGTAACATCTAAAGGATAATATGGAAGTGTTATAATATGGAGAATGATAATATATTCTTCATGAATTGAGAATAAAATGGACCTGTGTCATTGTTTGGAAAAAAAATTAATATGCATAACTCTAACAAAATGGTGGCTTGCACATTTTGTAGAATTAGGGGGTGTAAACATATCAGTTTAGAATGCATATTCAAGAAATGGAAGAAGGAGAGGAGGCTTCCTGCCATGATAAAGAGGCCAAAGGTCAGAATATTAGTGTTGGTAATGTAGAGATAGAATCTAATGGACACCAGGACAGAGGGGAGAAAGAAAAATTGATAGAGACTATGAGAAGCCTGAAAATAGAAGTGTAGAGTTACAAAAAGGACAATCAATGACTGATAAGAGAAAAAAATTAGATAAATGCTCAAGTGATGAAAATCTGTTGACAGGCGAAATTGACCGTCTGTCAACTGGGAGAGTGGAACCGGTCCGGGGTTGTCTAATAACCCAAGCCGTTTGGAATGAACCACCCTGACGGGTTTAGCGGCTCCGTTAGCCAATCTAAGGTCCTAAGAAAACAAAAAAAAAAAACTATTCTAAACTAACTAATCTAACTAAAATAACTATTGAAACAAACTAAACTAATCTAACTAAAAAGAAATAAAACAAACTAATAAACTAAACTAACTATTCTATATACAATCTACTATCTAATACTATACTAAATCTAACTAATTAACTATCTAACTAACATAAATGAATCTTATTCACAAAATGTACAATATCTACAATTTACAGATTTGAATAAAACCTGAAAAACTCATTTAGATTCTGCCCTAAGACAGAAAGAAATATTTTTTGTTGATTTTATAATTTTATGAACAGAAATAAAACAAAACTAACTAAACTAAACAACTAATATACTAATTCTAACTACAAATCTAACTAAACATATATCCAACTAAACTACTTAAATTATACTAAACAAGCTAATGAAAATAAATCACAAACTGACCTGGAAAAATGCTCCAGGTTTGTCCTGTGTATGATGATTGTCTTAGCTGATAGGAGGGAGGAAACCCGCACCGAATTATCCAGGCACTTCTCATAAACGATAAGCTGCAGTGCTCTTAAATATAATTACAGGACAAATAAGACATAAAAATTACAACAATCATATGATTTATAAATCTTCACAGTTAGATAAACTTGTATGCAAAGACTTATACAAAATAATTCAATCGATGAAGAAGAGAAATCTTTCATTCATTAACTGAACAAAGTAATTGCTGTATTTTTTAAGTATTGAAAGAAATCAGATATGGATAGAACATTAATTAAATCACATCATTCTACAATAGATTATGATAGCTAAAGTAGTCTATAATCAACTGCAAACGACATGCATAAACTTGAAATAAAAGATTGATATTATGAAAGCGAAAGCTGTAGCAAAACATCAACTCTTGTCTCAGTTTGTATTAAAAATCCATAGCCTGGTTCTCCCACAAGTGGGGATGCTCCTTATTACACAAAATAATAAGTATTTAAAGACCTTCTACAGGGTAAAACGTCCCTGTAGAAGTTATCAAACATTTTATAGAAAATCTGGGAAGATATCCCAAGTCTGACTAAACTAGGAACCTAAAATAAAACTAAAAGACACAAATATCTCATAGACTGTACAACATGTCCAATGCAATTCGGATGTACCTGAAAAGGGGAAAAAATGAACAAGTTAGGAGGATATTTTTTTAAAGGAAATGATAAAAATCTAATTCTATAGACTAGCTATAGAATCTTGCGATTCTGTAGCTGGTCTAGATAAGACACAGAATCAGCATTAAAATCAATTAAAATCATTTAAGAATTAAATTCAACTAATAACAAGTATATAATAGATATTTGAAAGACAAACGAATCATTCAAATCGAAATTTTTATACCAATTCGAGATCAAAACAAAACTAAAATCAAATGATTACAGAGATGCATATACTCTGTTTCATTTGTTGCCACATAATCAGGTACACAGAATCGTAACAAATGAAATCGTTTCATATCAAATTAAAATCGATACAATTAAAACAAATCATAGGCAATCATTATGCTGCCTCATCAACAGGAAAAACGATCGAATCTAGACAAGATCATTTTCAAATCGACATAACTGTATTGACATAATAAACGATCCATGCCACGAGCAAGTTAAATCAAACTTGGTGCGTAAATGTTCACAAACAAGATCATAACAGGATCAATTAGTTGATAACAGAGTTCGTAAGAATTATCCGATCGTTTGTTATTGCAAATTGGGGCAGACAAAATCATTCAAAAAATCATTTCTTGAATTCATTTTGAAACGACTATTACCCGAATTTCCTCATACGAATTTGACAAAAATGACATAAGTCGATCTGAGTTAACAAACTCGTCAGAGATGCAATCAAGTCTATTGTTGATACGAATACAACTCATAAAATCAATCATGCTAACTGAAGATACATAGCAATCCAATCAAGCGAATCAAACAACTGGGGTTTAACATAGTCATCGTGAATCAAAACCATTCCACGATTCAGGCGTGTTTTCACAGGCTTGAAAGAAAACACTGTTTTCATGAAAAACAGAGTCGTTGTTTCCAAATCATTATCAATCTGAGTTGTATTCCCGATTTAGAAGATTATATCAATTTAAACTCACGAAGTTGTTCCAAAATCACGGCATACAAACTGAATTAGAGTCGATATAATCTAACCATAACAAAATTAAACCAAATCAAACATGATCATGCTCTAAATTCATCATGAAAAACTTCCTATTCAAATTGGATACAAATAAATTCACTTGATAGTAAACCATCGATTTCGTTAACTTAACAAACAAACGAATCAAATCTGATGAAAATCTATCAGTGGCTAAACTGGGTATTAGCAAATCCTGTATCCAAATCGAAATTTCATTTATTTTTAACAAAGCGAAAACAATGTACATGATGAACATCATTGTGACAGAGCCATTTCGAATGATAGACAGAGCTATTTGAAAACCAAATTCAAATCATTATATTAATCCGAAAAATTCACAAAACGCAATTGATACAAAATTTATACCTGTATGACGAGCAGACGGATTGATTGTGACATTTTGGAGTTGACAACAGCTGTGGCCGATTCAATGTTTTTAAAAATGATGGACCCAGTGGTTCTCTGCTCCCTATCAGTTGCTTGAAGTTTGTCCCTTTGGCTGGTCAACACTGCAACTTAACTTTCCAACGATTGGATCCTCGACTGTAATAAGGGGACGTCTATATAGTATTGTTCCAACCATAAATCACATTGGTCACAGGACGGCTGTCCGGGCTTCGAAAGTGTAGTTGAGGGTTTGGTTAGGTAGTTTGATCCCTGGGTAAATGGGATTGTTCTTTAGGCAAGGGGGAATATTGGAAACGAAGTCATAAGGTAGCTCGGAGCACAGACCCTGTGAGTAAGGGTACTCACTAGTTAGGAAGCGTTCTATGTCATATTTTGAATCCTCACTAAGGACTATGGCCTTCTGCTGAACACTAGGTTTAGGCTTATTCCTAGCCATTCTCGAGATAATTCGAGCATTCTTTTTTCCTTTGCCATCAACAGTAGGGTTTGCCTTGGCCTTTTTGCTTATAGGATTTTTAATAGCCTCAATCTTCTCAGCTATAGCGTCGGGTAATTCATCATCAGGGTCGACCGAAAATTTAGGAGAAGGAAGTAGGACATGGAAGGGCACGGGTGGCTCGACATTGGATTCATTAATCACAGGCTTGTCAATCTGGACAAAGTCTGTATCATCAAAACCATTTTGAGCGATAAAAGCTCGCCAACTATCACCGTGGAGACTTAAGTGATGAACAATGATAAGTCTGATTAGTCCATGGTGGAACATGCTACTATCAGCCTTCTCCCTTTTAAACCTTTTGACATTTTATATAGGCTATGATGGAAGTAGAAGGGCATATTCAACGGGTATCCCATAAAATTCATTAACAAACGCAGGTGGTAGAGAAAAACGAGTCCATATCGACCCTCACAGGTCACGAATTGTTTAACCACCATCAAAATATCATGCCATCATGGTTTAAGCGCAGAGATGGGCATACCTTTGTCACAATATGTGACCTTTCGTGAGACGAACAGCAACGGCCATGGCACCTCCTCGACCTTAGAGATTTTAAATCAACGCTGGCCTGAGGATGGTAACCCTGTAGAAGAACTAATAAACTCCTCATTGATTTCCAATTGAATGTCACCCACCTTGGCTCCACAACCATCAAAAGTTAGAGCGAACTGTTGTGCAACAAATAAATTAAAACCCTCGAATCGTTGTACAAAGGTGAGCCAAACGTTATCCTCCAATTCCTTCCATGCACTGTCGAACAGTAGCAAGGCTTGGCTACCGTTCGACTCGATTCACACCACCAGTGCCATGGAGCTGAGCACGGTAAGTTCAGGGTTTGGATCATAGCACACACAAGAGAAGAGTGCACGAAGGGTTACCCGAGCTAACAGAGGTGAAACAGGGATAAGGGATAGACATTAATGATATCGTGTGAAGGTGGTGGAGCTTATTTCTTCCATGCATAAWAGTTATTWCCAAGGTACAACCGCTRACRTTTATAGYTATTCAACCCACTATTGTATAGTTTAACAATCATGTCATTTGCCCGACCAATGAAACTAATGKTAAGTGTATTAATCATTTGTGCAAGAAATGGTTATACCATAGTTTAAAAACCAATCATACAAATTKAAATCAATACCAAGTGTTYAACCAATGTGACATGCGTTGTATCAATTCATATCAAGAGTTTAAGCGAGGTACCAATGCRTTTTGAACTASGTGTCATATCAAATGAAATATTTCAAGGGTTTTKCCATAACACCTATATATTTTCATGAAAACAATGTGCAAAGTAATTTGATCAAATAACATGTAAATCCAACTGCCAATGCATCGCAATTTAATGAAAATACATAATCAKTCAAAGAATGCCCAATGAGTGYAGATCAAAAGGTCTTGCCAACTGTATAATGATAAGTAAAAGGTAAGYGCACTGGGCATATCGACAAGGAGGATAACRACAGTTCAAATAATGATTTTAATGCGACCACGAAAYACCAAGTTTTCACGCTTACAGTCGTGAAAACAAAAACGAAGGTAAATGTGAAAATGTCGCAAAAATAAAAATGTCATTTATTTAAAAATTGCGACGAAAAAAARATGTTTGCATAACATTGGTGTAGGCAACTTATAAGACAATGGAAAATGTGAATTGGMTGCCAACAAAATCTTAAATTAGTTGCAGAGGAAAACAAAGAATAGATCAAACACAAAACAGGGGGAAGAGGGAAGATGTCATGAAAGAAGAGATAACTSTGGAAGAGTTGGTTATTCAAAAAGTGCTAGTAGAAATCATAGCCATCACTCACCCCCATACTTASAAAGGAAATTTTATGCATCTGAATATTCCATAAGTAGCCCATAGGTGTCTCATGTTAGGCACCAAAGAAGAAGGCATGAATTGGATAGTTTGAAAGGAGAGTTGAGGGAAGATACTTTGATGGGGAAAGAGGAAGGGAATATGATGTTGAAGCATGGTTTCTTAGACTCGGGAGGTATTTTCAATTTCATAACTGCTCATAAAACCTAGAAGCGATAATTGCCACATACCATTTACATGGTAAAGTTGCTATGTGGTGGGATCAGCTGAAGCAAGTTGAGGACATTAATGAGAGTAGGATCACTTGGAAGCAGTTCAAGAAATATTTTCAGAAGGAGTACCTTTCAGATAACTTCTATGACAAGAAAATGCAGGATTTATTTGAACTCAAGATGGGAAGCATGACCATGGAAAAGTATGAAAATAATTTCGTGGGGTGGGTAAAGTATGTAGGGATGTAGGGTTTAAAAACAATGATATGGTGAAAGTACATAGGTTTTCGAGTGGAATTCCATCCTTTTATAAAGAGAAGATTCAATATGATGAGCTTAGGACTTTGACTGAGACCATTTGTAAGGATAAGTACTTGTATGAGAAAGGAAAGGGTGGAGAAACCATGCATAAATATTGGAAGGATAACAATAACGAGAAGTCTGATCATAGAAAGAAAGGATTCAAACCTCCCTTCAATATAAATAACCCTAATAAAAATCATCAAGACTAGTATGTTGAGTTTGAATCAAAGAGAGAAGACTCCTTGGGAAAAAGGGGAAGACCACCAATCCAATGTTGGTGATGAAAAGAAGATCACATGTACAAGGATTTTCCTCATAGAAAGGACAAAGTGAAGACCTTGCACAACATCCAAGAGGCTACAACATTAGAAGACATGGGAATAATTTATGCATCCTTAGATGATCGATAAGCAAAGTGCCAACCCAATATGATTAAGGTGGAAGGTAAGATAATAATAATCATGTTGATATTATAATTGATTCAGGAGAAATTCATTGTTACATTGATCCTAAAATAGTGGATAGATTACATTTGGAGAAAAGTAAGCTTGGAAAATCAAGTTTGGTTCAGCTAGCCACTGGAACCAAAACGAGAATCAATGATATGGTCATAGGTTGTTCAATAAGTCTTAATGGTGTGAATATTAATTTTGATCTAAATATTATACCATTGGGGTCTTATGATATTATAATTGGAATGGATTGGTTGGACAAGCATTATGTTGTCCTAGATTGTCATACCAAGACATTTACATGTATTGATGAAGAAGGAAAATAGAGCACTATGAAAGGAGTTCCAAGACCCATCTCTATAAGGGATATTTCATCCTTGCAGCTGAAGAGATGTTTCAGAAAAGGATGTCAATTGTATGCAGTGTATGTGGAGAATCAAGAAAATACAAAGGGGAAAATCCTTGAAGAATTTTTGGTACTACAATAATTTGAAGTTGTATTCAAATAAATACTAGGGTTGCCACAAAAGAGGTAGATATATTTCTCTACTGATTTAGTGACAGAGCCTTCCCCAGTGTCAAAAACACTTTACATAATTAGTACACCAAAATCAAAAGAATTACAAATGAATTTGGAAGAATTGTTGAAGAAAAGGTACATATGTCCAAGTGTTTCACCTTGGGGAGCACTAATACTCTTTGACAAAAATAAGGATGGAACTTTGAGGCTATGTATTGACTTTCAAAAGTTGAATAACTTCACTGTGAAAAACAAGACCCTCTACCCATAATAGATGACCTTTTTGATCAACTAAGAGGGGGAAAAATATTTTCAAAGATAGACTTAAGATTAGGGTACCATCAGGTAAGAATCAAGGAAGAAGACATCAATAAGACAACCTTTAGAACCAAGTATGGGAATTATGAATTTGTAGTGGTCCATTTGTACTTTCCAATGCACTAGCTTTCTTTATGTGCTTAATGAATAACATATTCATAAATTACTTGGATAAGTTTGTCATAGTATTCCTGGATGACATACTTCTCTATTGTAAGTGAGAGGAAGAGCATGAACATCATCTAATATTGGTATTGCAAGTGCTAAGGGAACATCAGTTTCATGCCAAGCTTAGTAAGTGTTATTTTTACCAAGAATAGATGCATTACTTGTGACACATTATTTCATAACAAGGTATAGCAGTAGATCTAGAGAAGATTGAAGCCTTTAGAGGATGGAGAGAACCCAAGAATGTTTCATAAGTCAGATGTTTTATGGTGTTAGTTGGTTACTACATAATATTTATAGCATATTTCTCTAAGATCGCTCATCCCATCACTTCTTTGAAAATGAAGGGAATTAAATTTGAATAGACATTTGAGTGTGAAGAGAACTATAATTTGTTGAAAGAATTTATTACTAGTGCATTTGTTTAAAATATTGTTGACCGAAGTGAAAGTTTTTTGGTATGTATAGATGCATGCAAGGAAGGAATTGGTGTATTACTCACTCAAAATGGGCATGTCATTGGTTATGAGTCCAAAAATCTTAAAGAACATGAGAGGAACTATGCCACGCATGACATGGAACTTGCTGCCATTGTTCACGCTTTGAATATGTGGAGGCATTATCTCATGGGGAAGAGATTTGAATTAAGAAAAGACCGTAGTGGTCTGAAATATCTTTTTGAACAACTAACTTTAAATGCCAGGCAAACAAGATGGATGGAATTTTTAAGTGAATACGATTTTGACATTAGGCATATCAAGGGAAAATAAAATAAAGTTCTTGATGCACTTAGTAGAAGAGTACATCGCATACATGCTACATATGTTAGTATGCATCAATTGGATTTAAAGAGCATAATTTTAGATGTTGTTGCTACAAATCAACATTACCTATATGTAAAGGAAGTATTACAAGAAGAAAAATTACAACAGAAAATAAAAGAATATGAGATGAAGGAAGATGGATTACTTATGCATAAAAATATAATTTATGTTCCTAATTCCAAAGAACTTAGGAATTTGGTATTAAAAAAATGCATAATGTTCCATGTGTCAGAAATCCCCGTTACCAGAAAATAATTACAGTAGTAAGAAGCCAATTATTTTTTCTAGGAACGAAGAAATATGTTGTTGATTACATTTCCAGATGTATGGAATGTCAAAGAGTGAAGGTTGAGCATAGGCACCCAATGGATTTTCTACAACCATTACCAATTACAGAGAAGAAATGGGAAGTGGTAACCATTGATTTTAAAACTGAATTTCCCATGGAAACAAGACAACATGATTCAATCATGGTAGTGGTTGATAAATTGACAAAGGTTGCTCATTTTGTTCTTGTAAAAACAACTCATACAACAACTAATATTGCAAAAATTTACATGAGGGAGATTGCTAGGTTGCATGGGATACCTAAGGAAATTTTCTCAGACAGAGACAAAAAGTTTACTTCAAATTTCTGGAGGGGATTGTTTAAAGGATTCGCTACAAATATGAAATTTAGCACAACATACCATCCACATTAAGATTAGACAAAGAGATGCAACCAGGTAATTGAAGACATGTTGAGAATATATGTGATGGATAAGCCCTCTAAGTGGGAAGATTACTTTCACTTGGTTGATTTTTCCTATAATAACGGGAATCAAGATTCATTGAAAATGATCCCATTTGAAGCTTTGTATGGTAGGGAATGCAATACTCTGGTGAGTTGGGACAACCCAGTAGATAGAGTGGCACTTGAGCCAGAAATGTTCAAGGATATGGAAGACCAGATGGTTAGAATTAAGCAGAATTTAAAGGTAGCTCAAGATAGACAAAACATTTATGCAGATAAGAATAGAACAACTAGAGAATTTAAAGTGGGGGAGCATGCTCTTTTAAAATTGAATCCCAAGAAGATCTATTTGAAGTTGGGTAGTTTTACAAAGCTAGCATCCAGATTTTGTGGTCCATTTGAGATATTGGACAAAATAGGGCCAGTTGCATACATGCTTGAATTTCCTACTTCTATGAATGTGCATAATGTATTTCATGTCTCTTTGCTAAAAAAATATGTACATGATCCTAACCATATTATTGATTGGAATATGATTCTGGTAGAGACAGAGGGAGACTTGTAGGTCCAGTCAATGTGAATATTGGACAAAAAATTCAAAATGCTCCAGAATCAAGTTATAGAGTTGGTAAACATTTAGTGGACACTACGATCCTAAAGATGCTACTTGGGAGCATGAATATCCCATGCGCGTATAGTACCCATGAATTTTTGGATAAATTTCTAAATTTTTATTTATGTCTTGTATATGCACTGAGGACAATGCCAAAATAAGGGGGAGGGAAATGTAATACCCTAGTTTTGAGACCTATATTAAATAATGCATTTTGTTAATGAAATGCCAAAGTGCCCAAACAATTTAAAGAGGCCAGTGTGCCTAATAAATGTAATGTTTGATCATTATTAATAATAAATACATAATTGGTTTCAAGACAGATAAGGAAAAGAGTTATAGGGGGATATGATTCCACAAGAGAGGGGGATTGAGGGGCTAAGTGTCTATTTTATATTTTTATTTACCCATTTATATTTTAATGGATAATATCAGTTACATGAGCTTCTTGGGGGAAGGCTCTATGGTTCTCTAATTCCAAGAATTACATAAATCCATCTTTGGTCTCGTTATCGCATAGTTCATAGCTAGGAGCAAAGGCTATAAGGTAGAGGGCCAAACTGGCATAACAGGAACCTACCCCACCCAATGTCACCACGATGGGTAGGTTCTTTCTCTTTAGGGAGGTGAGGTCTGGGGGAGACATCCCCGGTGACCTGGGGTTTTGAAAGGGGCTAAAGGATAATAAGGCCAAGATAAGGTTTTCCCCCTTTCACAAGTCACAACCAAAACAGATAGTCTCGGCTAAACAACCAATAATAAAGTAAGTCCCCAATGAAGAACACCTTCCTGGAACAATATAACAACAAAAAGACATATGCAAGCTATATTTCAATGGGTTAGTACTTCATATATATTAAAGATTATTTGATATTCAATATGAGCAAATTAAAGGTAAATGTTGACGAAGTTAATGTTTACAAAATAGTAATGGCAGTAATGTCACTTCATAAATAAATACTAGAATGATACAACATTCAATATGACAAACAACTTCTTAACTCAATTAATGCCTTCAACTATCATTTAATTACTCAAAAGACAAAACATTGTTGCAATAAAGATGAAATATTCGATGATGACTTTAGCAACTTAGGGTTAGTAGGTTAGTCTAGGCTAGGGTTAGTGTAGTTAGGGTTTCAATTCAAAAAGGTTTGAGAGTGTTTGGATCCAATTCTACTTCAACTTTTGAGGCTTGAGATCAGTGCCTTAGGGTTAAATAGAGTCAATTATGAAGGACGCAAGAGTTGAAGGGGATGATACTTAAAGGACTAGAGGGATAAGTTTTGAAGTGCTGCTAAAGAAAAGCTTCAAAATCATAACCCTAGGGGAGAGAGGCTCACTTTGGTGTTGCTAAAGCAAGGCCTCGTGCTCTCTCCTCCTTCCTAGCAGATAGCTATCTCAAATGAAACACAAAGTCAAGACAAGAGGGTTTAAAGAGGGAGAGTGTTTCTAAAGCAAGGCTCTTTCATCAAACCCTAAAAGAAAACGGCCCTAGGTGTAGATAACCTAGGCCTGGGACGTCCTCCTCCTCTTGAAGTCAAAAAGGTACAGCTAGCTAAAGGGAAGAATAAAAAGGAGTGTAGTTATGGCTAAGCTATCTTCTTCTTCTTCAATGGCTAAGAGTTTTTCTATCAGGGGACATGAGACAAGGAACTACTTGTGTGCTTGTCACCTAGGGTTTTTATTCAACAAATTATAAATACATGTAAGAAATAATACCACAACCATTCAATCAAGAATTTTTGTAGAAAAATACTTGCAATTCATCAAGAAATAATCATGCAAACCCTAGTTGTAACACCTTCCTTCAAGATAAACACGATAGAATGCCAAAAATCTCTTCCTTCAACAAGTGCACGTTCCTCAAATTATCCAATAACCCAAATAGGGTGAAAATTTCAGAACTCACTATGAGTGAGTGAAAATTGATGATAATAATGAGAGTCAAAACCCTCAATATATAGTGTATCAATGACCTAATTTTACCTTTTAGGTCATAAAAGGGTCGACAAGGCCATAATNAAAGGAAATTTTATGCATCTGAATATTCCATAAGTAGCCCATAGGTGTCTCATGTTAGGCACCAAAGAAGAAGGCATGAATTGGATAGTTTGAAAGGAGAGTTGAGGGAAGATACTTTGATGGGGAAAGAGGAAGGGAATATGATGTTGAAGCATGGTTTCTTAGACTCGGGAGGTATTTTCAATTTCATAACTGCTCATAAAACCTAGAAGCGATAATTGCCACATACCATTTACATGGTAAAGTTGCTATGTGGTGGGATCAGCTGAAGCAAGTTGAGGACATTAATGAGAGTAGGATCACTTGGAAGCAGTTCAAGAAATATTTTCAGAAGGAGTACCTTTCAGATAACTTCTATGACAAGAAAATGCAGGATTTATTTGAACTCAAGATGGGAAGCATGACCATGGAAAAGTATGAAAATAATTTCGTGGGGTGGGTAAAGTATGTAGGGATGTAGGGTTTAAAAACAATGATATGGTGAAAGTACATAGGTTTTCGAGTGGAATTCCATCCTTTTATAAAGAGAAGATTCAATATGATGAGCTTAGGACTTTGACTGAGACCATTTGTAAGGATAAGTACTTGTATGAGAAAGGAAAGGGTGGAGAAACCATGCATAAATATTGGAAGGATAACAATAACGAGAAGTCTGATCATAGAAAGAAAGGATTCAAACCTCCCTTCAATATAAATAACCCTAATAAAAATCATCAAGACTAGTATGTTGAGTTTGAATCAAAGAGAGAAGACTCCTTGGGAAAAAGGGGAAGACCACCAATCCAATGTTGGTGATGAAAAGAAGATCACATGTACAAGGATTTTCCTCATAGAAAGGACAAAGTGAAGACCTTGCACAACATCCAAGAGGCTACAACATTAGAAGACATGGGAATAATTTATGCATCCTTAGATGATCGATAAGCAAAGTGCCAACCCAATATGATTAAGGTGGAAGGTAAGATAATAATAATCATGTTGATATTATAATTGATTCAGGAGCAATTCATTGTTACATTGATCCTAAAATAGTGGATAGATTACATTTGGAGAAAAGTAAGCTTGGAAAATCAAGTTTGGTTCAGCTAGCCACTGGAACCAAAAGGAGAATCCATGATATGGTCATAGGTTGTTCAATAAGTCTTAATGGTGTGAATATTAATTTTGATCTAAATATTATACCATTGGGGTCTTATGATATTATAATTGGAATGGATTGATTGGACAAGCATTATGTTGTCCTAGATTGTCATACCAAGACATTTACATGTATTGATGAAGAAGGAAAATAGAGCACTGTGAAAGGAGTTCCAAGACCCATCTCTATAAGGGATATTTCATCCTTGCAGCTGAAGAGATGTTTCAGAAAAGGATGTCAATTGTATGCAGCGTATGTGGAGAATCAAGAAAATACAAAGGGGAAAATCCTTGAAGAATTTTTGGTACTACGATAATTTGAATTTGTATTCAAAGAAATACTAGGGTTGCCACAAAAGAGGTAGATATATTTCTATACTGATTTAGTGACAGAGCCTTCCCCAGTGTCAAAAACACTTTACATAATTAGTACACCAAAATCAAAAGAATTACAAATGAATTTGGAAGAATTGTTGAAGAAAAGGTACATATGTCCAAGTGTTTCACCTTGGGGAGCACTAATACTCTTTGACAAAAATAAGGATGGAACTTTGAGGCTATGTATTGACTTTCAAAAGTTGAATAACTTCACTGTGAAAAACAAGACCCTCTACCCATAATAGATGACCTTTTTGATCAACTAAGAGGGGGAAAAATATTTTCAAAGATAGACTTAAGATTAGGGTACCATCAGGTAAGAATCAAGGAAGAAGACATCAATAAGACAACCTTTAGAACCAAGTATGGGAATTATGAATTTGTAGTGGTCCATTTGTACTTTCCAATGCACTAGCTTTCTTTATGTGCTTAATGAATAACATATTCATAAATTACTTGGATAAGTTTGTCATAGTATTCCTGGATGACATACTTCTCTATTGTAAGTGAGAGGAAGAGCATGAACATCATCTAATATTGGTATTGCAAGTGCTAAGGGAACATCAGTTTCATGCCAAGCTTAGTAAGTGTTATTTTTACCAAGAATAGATGCATTACTTGTGACACATTATTTCATAACAAGGTATAGCAGTAGATCTAGAGAAGATTGAAGCCTTTAGAGGATGGAGAGAACCCAAGAATGTTTCATAAGTCAGATGTTTTATGGTGTTAGTTGGTTACTACATAATATTTATAGCATATTTCTCTAAGATCGCTCATCCCATCACTTCTTTGAAAATGAAGGGAATTAAATTTGAATAGACATTTGAGTGTGAAGAGAACTATAATTTGTTGAAAGAATTTATTACTAGTGCATTTGTTTAAAATATTGTTGACCGAAGTGAAAGTTTTTTGGTATGTATAGATGCATGCAAGGAAGGAATTGGTGTATTACTCACTCAAAATGGGCATGTCATTGGTTATGAGTCCAAAAATCTTAAAGAACATGAGAGGAACTATGCCACGCATGACATGGAACTTGCTGCCATTGTTCACGCTTTGAATATGTGGAGGCATTATCTCATGGGGAAGAGATTTGAATTAAGAAAAGACCGTAGTGGTCTGAAATATCTTTTTGAACAACTAACTTTAAATGCCAGGCAAACAAGATGGATGGAATTTTTAAGTGAATACGATTTTGACATTAGGCATATCAAGGGAAAATAAAATAAAGTTCTTGATGCACTTAGTAGAAGAGTACATCGCATACATGCTACATATGTTAGTATGCATCAATTGGATTTAAAGAGCATAATTTTAGATGTTGTTGCTACAAATCAACATTACCTATATGTAAAGGAAGTATTACAAGAAGAAAAATTACAACAGAAAATAAAAGAATATGAGATGAAGGAAGATGGATTACTTATGCATAAAAATATAATTTATGTTCCTAATTCCAAAGAACTTAGGAATTTGGTATTAAAAAAATGCATAATGTTCCATGTGTCAGAAATCCCCGTTACCAGAAAATAATTACAGTAGTAAGAAGCCAATTATTTTTTCTAGGAACGAAGAAATATGTTGTTGATTACATTTCCAGATGTATGGAATGTCAAAGAGTGAAGGTTGAGCATAGGCACCCAATGGATTTTCTACAACCATTACCAATTACAGAGAAGAAATGGGAAGTGGTAACCATTGATTTTAAAACTGAATTTCCCATGGAAACAAGACAACATGATTCAATCATGGTAGTGGTTGATAAATTGACAAAGGTTGCTCATTTTGTTCTTGTAAAAACAACTCATACAACAACTAATATTGCAAAAATTTACATGAGGGAGATTGCTAGGTTGCATGGGATACCTAAGGAAATTTTCTCAGACAGAGACAAAAAGTTTACTTCAAATTTCTGGAGGGGATTGTTTAAAGGATTCGCTACAAATATGAAATTTAGCACAACATACCATCCACATTAAGATTAGACAAAGAGATGCAACCAGGTAATTGAAGACATGTTGAGAATATATGTGATGGATAAGCCCTCTAAGTGGGAAGATTACTTTCACTTGGTTGATTTTTCCTATAATAACGGGAATCAAGATTCATTGAAAATGATCCCATTTGAAGCTTTGTATGGTAGGGAATGCAATACTCTGGTGAGTTGGGACAACCCAGTAGATAGAGTGGCACTTGAGCCAGAAATGTTCAAGGATATGGAAGACCAGATGGTTAGAATTAAGCAGAATTTAAAGGTAGCTCAAGATAGACAAAACATTTATGCAGATAAGAATAGAACAACTAGAGAATTTAAAGTGGGGGAGCATGCTCTTTTAAAATTGAATCCCAAGAAGATCTATTTGAAGTTGGGTAGTTTTACAAAGCTAGCATCCAGATTTTGTGGTCCATTTGAGATATTGGACAAAATAGGGCCAGTTGCATACATGCTTGAATTTCCTACTTCTATGAATGTGCATAATGTATTTCATGTCTCTTTGCTAAAAAAATATGTACATGATCCTAACCATATTATTGATTGGAATATGATTCTGGTAGAGACAGAGGGAGACTTGTAGGTCCAGTCAATGTGAATATTGGACAAAAAATTCAAAATGCTCCAGAATCAAGTTATAGAGTTGGTAAACATTTAGTGGACACTACGATCCTAAAGATGCTACTTGGGAGCATGAATATCCCATGCGCGTATAGTACCCATGAATTTTTGGATAAATTTCTAAATTTTTATTTATGTCTTGTATATGCACTGAGGACAATGCCAAAATAAGGGGGAGGGAAATGTAATACCCTAGTTTTGAGACCTATATTAAATAATGCATTTTGTTAATGAAATGCCAAAGTGCCCAAACAATTTAAAGAGGCCAGTGTGCCTAATAAATGTAATGTTTGATCATTATTAATAATAAATACATAATTGGTTTCAAGACAGATAAGGAAAAGAGTTATAGGGGGATATGATTCCACAAGAGAGGGGGATTGAGGGGCTAAGTGTCTATTTTATATTTTTATTTACCCATTTATATTTTAATGGATAATATCAGTTACATGAGCTTCTTGGGGGAAGGCTCTATGGTTCTCTAATTCCAAGAATTACATAAATCCATCTTTGGTCTCGTTATCGCATAGTTCATAGCTAGGAGCAAAGGCTATAAGGTAGAGGGCCAAACTGGCATAACAGGAACCTACCCCACCCAATGTCACCACGATGGGTAGGTTCTTTCTCTTTAGGGAGGTGAGGTCTGGGGGAGACATCCCCGGTGACCTGGGGTTTTGAAAGGGGCTAAAGGATAATAAGGCCAAGATAAGGTTTTCCCCCTTTCACAAGTCACAACCAAAACAGATAGTCTCGGCTAAACAACCAATAATAAAGTAAGTCCCCAATGAAGAACACCTTCCTGGAACAATATAACAACAAAAAGACATATGCAAGCTATATTTCAATGGGTTAGTACTTCATATATATTAAAGATTATTTGATATTCAATATGAGCAAATTAAAGGTAAATGTTGACGAAGTTAATGTTTACAAAATAGTAATGGCAGTAATGTCACTTCATAAATAAATACTAGAATGATACAACATTCAATATGACAAACAACTTCTTAACTCAATTAATGCCTTCAACTATCATTTAATTACTCAAAAGACAAAACATTGTTGCAATAAAGATGAAATATTCGATGATGACTTTAGCAACTTAGGGTTAGTAGGTTAGTCTAGGCTAGGGTTAGTGTAGTTAGGGTTTCAATTCAAAAAGGTTTGAGAGTGTTTGGATCCAATTCTACTTCAACTTTTGAGGCTTGAGATCAGTGCCTTAGGGTTAAATAGAGTCAATTATGAAGGACGCAAGAGTTGAAGGGGATGATACTTAAAGGACTAGAGGGATAAGTTTTGAAGTGCTGCTAAAGAAAAGCTTCAAAATCATAACCCTAGGGGAGAGAGGCTCACTTTGGTGTTGCTAAAGCAAGGCCTCGTGCTCTCTCCTCCTTCCTAGCAGATAGCTATCTCAAATGAAACACAAAGTCAAGACAAGAGGGTTTAAAGAGGGAGAGTGTTTCTAAAGCAAGGCTCTTTCATCAAACCCTAAAAGAAAACGGCCCTAGGTGTAGATAACCTAGGCCTGGGACGTCCTCCTCCTCTTGAAGTCAAAAAGGTACAGCTAGCTAAAGGGAAGAATAAAAAGGAGTGTAGTTATGGCTAAGCTATCTTCTTCTTCTTCAATGGCTAAGAGTTTTTCTATCAGGGGACATGAGACAAGGAACTACTTGTGTGCTTGTCACCTAGGGTTTTTATTCAACAAATTATAAATACATGTAAGAAATAATACCACAACCATTCAATCAAGAATTTTTGTAGAAAAATACTTGCAATTCATCAAGAAATAATCATGCAAACCCTAGTTGTAACACCTTCCTTCAAGATAAACACGATAGAATGCCAAAAATCTCTTCCTTCAACAAGTGCACGTTCCTCAAATTATCCAATAACCCAAATAGGGTGAAAATTTCAGAACTCACTATGAGTGAGTGAAAATTGATGATAATAATGAGAGTCAAAACCCTCAATATATAGTGTATCAATGACCTAATTTTACCTTTTAGGTCATAAAAGGGTCGACAAGGCCATAAT
>JZKD02S1338556.1:0-11696 GCA_000966675.3 Picea glauca | reverse complement strand
TACTGACATTTACAATCCTCTTCATCTGTCCTGAGTTGATTAGTGATAAATTCAATTTATTTTGAAGAGCCCTTACTATATATTATTTTCCATCTTTAGTTAATTGATACTTATTTCCTTCACGATAGAATATTGTTTTTCTATCATACAAATATGGACTTCCAAGTATGATACCAGATATATCTAGTGGAACTACATCCAACTCAACCTCATCTATGAATTGTGCATTAATTGTAAACTTTAGGACACATTGTCTTTCCACCTGCAGTTGATTATCATTATGAATCCATCCTAAGGGATATGGTTTCTTATGAGGTTTAGTGATTATTCCCAACTTTTTAATGATTCCTTCTGATATCAAATTTACTTTTGAGCCACTGTCAAATAGAGTATCAATTTTTGTATGTTTGGAAATTTCCCTGATATGAAAAAGTTATGGTCATTTGACCTCATCAACTTCATTATCAACTTTTAAAGACTGAATTGAAGAACTTGTACTAGCTTCAAAAATTTTACCTTTGATTCCTGTGACTGTGACCTTTGTCTCATCTCCCGAATCTGACCCCAAATTGACTTGAGTTGTTGCAGTAGTCTTTGGTTTTCCTTTATTCCTGAACTTTGTTGGTTTCAACTCTAGGTGAAGAATCCGACAATGATACTCACTATGGCCTTCTTTCTTACAATGAGTACATGTAGGTTTCTTTTTCTTCACTGTATAATTTTTCTTTCCTTTGAACTTTTCTTTACCCCTGCTTTTAAAATTTCCTTTAGTAGATTTAAATGGTTTTACAAAATCAACATTTACATTCTTGCCTCTAGATTCAAGATGAGTCGCTTGTACACACTCCTCATCTAAACTAGTATGATTAAACATAAGAATGGTATGTCAAAAATAACTATGGAAACCACCTATATACTTAAGCAGTGTCTCTTGAGTATCCAATGATATTCCTAACTCTAAATCTCTTTTGCAAAACTCCTGTGTATATTGAACAGTTTGTCCTTTTAACTGTCTAAAGTTCTTCCATGACATAATAGCTTGTTGCATGTAAGCTAGTAGATAAAATTGCTTTCGTAAAGCGGATGTAAAATCAAGCCATGAAAAGAGAGTCTTACCAAACTTCTTAAGATCCAGTTTTGTCCTTCTTTCCCACCAAACAAGGGTGGTTCCTCACATCTTGAGACAAGCAAGCTGGATCATAGTCTCTTCATCTATGATTCTCTGTATCCTGCAATACACTTCAATTTGTCTTATCCAATTATCTAAATTTTCTACATTTAGTTCTCCATCATACAAAGGAAACTCAAACTTAACATCAATTTTTAACAAAGGCATATTAGACTTATGCTTATGTGCTTTTTTTTGTATGGTAGATGTTGTAGAATGAGAACTAGCATTTGATGTAGAACTGAAAGAAGAAGAAGAAGATTGCGATGAAGGTGGCATATGAGGAGGCTATGAAGAATCTCCTTTCCCTTCACTTTTACCCTTCATTAATATCTCCCCCAAGGCTGGTTTCTTTCTCTCTAAGAAATCTTCATACAACACTTTGACCATTTTAGACATGGAGAAAAGTGCATCTTCTAGTTTCTTGGTTTCTGGAGAAAACTCTCCTTCTGAAGCCATTATTTTCTTCCTCAATAATCGTTCTATCTCAGGAATGAATTCAGCCAATGATCCTACTCATTTTTAATATTTGTATCTTGTAAGCATCCACCCTACACTTTTTAAACCTTCCAAAACAGCCAAATCTCTCATGCCAAATTACTTGATCCAAAAAATCAAGATGTAGTTTAACAAAATGACGATTATTATATGGTTAATAATTTAAAGAGATCATCCTCATAAATCATGATACATAATAGAGAGAATAAAATAAACCAATAAATAAAAATGAGACAAGAAAGTTGTTAATAGAGTTCACCAATCTTTGGTTACGTCTCTGGGCCTGCTTCCAAGTGGAGGACCTCTTTTTTATTTCTCGTCAAACTAATCAAGTTCTCTTACATTGGATGTATTTTTGTTACAACATGTTCTTGGTATTTTGTGAAATACCTCTCTTCTCATATCCAATCATGCTCCCAAACTCTCCTCTCCAACATGACCAAAATGCCCCTCAATTCATGAGAAATGGACAAATTTACAATGCTGCTTTTCAATTTCCCTGCATACCAAAGCCTCTCCTCAAGATAAAAAAGCCTTAAATTTATAGTATTTAGGCCCAAAAATAGAAGCCCAACTTCCCCTAAAGATATGGCCTCTTGTTGGGATCAAATCCCCCTTCAAATGGCCAAAATATCCCCAAAACAGTGAAATCTGGGCTTTTCTAAAGTTTAAAAAACCCATTTTTAACAAAAATACATAGAGTATCCCCTTTTGGGCTGGGTGTGCCCTTGTCTATTGGTCATTAGGAATATGCATAGGATCACAAGCTAGAAGAAAGATGGCTCTTAGCTAGGCTAAGCCCCTTTTGGAGCGCACCCCCCTGGTCTCATGGGATTTTCCTCAAAACTAGGGATAACGTTTATCCATTAGGCACCCCCCTTGTTACTTTATCACCTTTATTTATGTTATTTTGTGTTTTAGTGTTACAAGATCTACCAAGGGCGCATTGGCAAGGGACCTTTGTTAAAGGCTTGGGATAACCCAAGAGTTCATGGGATCAAACCCCATGGACTCCAATAAAACTGTTGCCACCAACCATTAACCAATACGATGGTGCCACGTGGCAACCCATTACTAGGCCATGTGGCACCCAAACATTTTAAAAACAAATTCCACTTGTTAGCTATTGGTTGGATCCCTGTCACTGACCAGTCACCTTCTATTGGACTACCACTTGTCACCACTGGTCTATGCAATGTTAACACTATTGATGTCATCATTTGACTGGACGTGTTGAGTTTTTGCCTTTTTCGGAAAATGATCATAGTACGATAACTCTCGCATACAATGTCCGTTTGAGAAGGTAAATATATGGCTAGAATCAGGAGAACGACCGAGATGCATTAATGTTGGTATCAGAAAAATATGAGAAATTTCATTTTTGAGCATTTTCTAGACCTGAAGATCCTCCTAGATCACTTGACTCACTGCTTACGATGCTCCTGCATCATGCTGCCTCGCTTGAAATTTTCATGAACTACTGTTCATGAGCTCTTTCATGGTCTTTCCATGCCTATGAATTTCTACTTCATCTTCCCAACTAGCATCTTCAACTGGATGTCCCTTCCATTTGACCAAGCATTCAAAATACTCTTTTCTCCTAGTGTTCTTGCTAATCCTCTTGTCAATTATGATTTCTATATGTTGATTTTCCACTATAGGAATTTGTTTTGTCCATTGAATCTCTTTTTGTTCCTTCTCTACTTCTGCTTCTTCATCTATGTAAGGGTAGAAATCTGCACCATTCAATATCATTGAGATTTTGATCCCATCGGGCAATTCAATATCATATGAGTTTGCCCCAAATTTCCTTATGACCTTGCACGGTCCAATCTTTTTCATCTTAATTTTTTTATATGTTCCCCTTGGGAACCTTTCATTCATCAGATGTGAAAGAATCAGATCACCAACTTCAAATTGAAGTTCTCACCCGTGTTGATCTTCTCTATGCTTTTATTCTTGACTTGAACTCTGCAATCACTCCTTGACTTGGCTGTGAAGCTCTTTCATCCCTTCTGCAAAGTCTTCTGCACTAGCACTCCTGAATTCAGCTTGTTTTAAATCTTTCAATTCAAAAACTCCCCTTGGCTGCATTCCATATACAATCTGGAATGAACTCTGCCTTGTGCTTTTGTTAAGCAAATCATTGTAAGAAGATTCCTCTTGTGGCAGAATTTGATCCCATTGACTGTGGTGTTTAGTCACTAAGATCCTCAACAAATCTCCCAAGATTTTGTTCATTAGTTATGTCTGCCCATCCCTTTAAGGATGATATGATAAGATAAAAGAAAAACTTGTCCCCAGCTTTTTCCATAAGGTCCTCCAGAAATTCCCTACGAACTTGGTATCTCGATCAGACATGATACTCCTTGGAAAGCCATGAAGTTTGATGACTTCCTTGAAAAATAAGTTCACAATATGAGTTGCGTCACTGGTTTTCTGGCATGGTATGAAATGTGCCATTTTTGAAAATCTGTCGACTACCACAAAGATTAAATCATAGCCTCTCTGTGTTCTTGGAAGTCCCAATATAAAATCCATGTTCACTGCGTCCCATGGCCTTTCTGGTATGGGTAATGGTTGATATAACCTTGTGTTCTTCCTTTTCCCTTTTGTGTGCTAACAAATCCTGCATCTGTCCACAAATTTATTAACATCTGTCCTCATCCCTGGCCAAAAATATGATCCATTCAAATTTATGGAAAAAGATGGGACAAGTTTTTCTTACAATGATTTGCTTCACAAAAGCACAAGGCATAGTTCATTCCAAATTTCTCAGGGACAGAAGCCAATGGACCAAGTATATGATCTAGGATGGGTTATTGTTTAGAGGCAATCAACTATGTATTCCAAAATCCTCCATGAGGGAGAACCTGCTGAAGGAAAAACATAGTGGAGGATTGGTCGTACACTTCAGTCATGATAAGACATTCTGTCCACAAATTTATTAACATCTGTCCTCATCCCTGGCCAAAAATATGATCCATTCAACTTTGAGAATGTCTTATCATGACTGAAGTGTATGACCAATCCTCCACTATGTTTCTCCTTCAGTAGGTTCTCCCTCATGGAGCATTTTGGAATACATAGTTGATTGCCTCTAAACAATAACCCATCCTAGATCATATACTTGGTCCATTGGCTTCTGTCCCTGAGAAATGGATTCTGAGATGCCTCATATGCCTCCTTAAAATCTGGGTCATCCCTATACAATTCTTTGAGGTTATCAAAAACCAAAGTCTTGACTCTGAATTCCTGCATAAGAAAACATTTCCTACTCAAAGCATTAGCAAGTTTGTTAACAGTTCCAGAAATATGATTAATCACAAAAGTAAAATTTCACATGAATTCAACCCATTTAGCATGGTTTTGGTTTAACTTCTCCTGTTGAGTCACGAATTGTAAAGCATGATTATCACTGTACAAAAAAAACTCTTTAGGAACCAAATAATGTCTCCATTTCTTTAGTGCTTGTATGACTCCATAGAATTCTTTGTCATATGTTGAGTACTTGATCTTCACTTCATTCAGTTTCTCACTGAAATATGCGATCGACTTGTCGTCCTGGCTCAAGACCGCTCCAATTGAAAATCCACTCGCGTCACACCTCACCTGGAATGTCTTGCTAAAATCCAGAAAAACCATAATTGGTTGATCTTTGATCTTCTTCTTTAGCATGTTGAAGCTCTTCTATGCTTCTTTTGTCTAGTGAAAATACTTGTGTCTTTTCTTCACTGTATCCATCATTGGTGCACTAATTCCACTGAAATTTCAAATGAATTTCCTGTAGAAACTTGCCAAACCATGGAAGTTTCAAACTTCAAACTCACTCTTTAGCGATGGCCAATTCTTAATTGCGCCTACCTTTTTTGGATCCATCTTCAACTCATTTGCAGAGATAACAAAACCCAAAAAAATGAGTTATGTCCCCATAAATGACAATTTCTTCATATTTATCAGCAATTTCTCTTGTTGTAATCTTCTTATTACTGGAGCTAAATGCTTCAAGTGTTCTGCTCATGTTTTGTTGAAGATTAATATATCATCAAGATATATTATGATGAATTTCCCAATGAAATGCTTCAGGACTTCATTCATCAACCCCATGAAAGTATTGGGTGCATTCGTTAAACCAAATGGCATGACAAACTATTCATACATCCCCTCATTAATATTGAATGTTTTCTTCCATTCATCACCTTCTCTCATGCGAATTTGATGATAACCACTTTTCAAATGAATCTTTAAAAAACAATTTCTCCACTCAACCAATCCATCAAGTATTCCATCCTTGGTAATGGAAATATATATCTTATGGTAATCTTATTGATTGCCCTTGAGTCTGTACACATTCTCCAACCTTCGTCTTTCTTTAGGCTAAGAACTGTTGGAATAGCATATGGACTCAAGCTCTCTCGGATCAATCCTTTGTCCATTAAGTTTTGGATCTGTCTCTTGACTTCTTCATTTTCCTGCGGCGTCAACCTATACACGGATTTTTTTGGTAAACTAGCTCGAGGTATAAAATCGATATGATGGCTTATACTCCTGATAGGTGGTAACGAACAATGTAAATCGTCCACTACTATATCAAAAAATTCTCCCAGCAATTCCTAGATTTCTTCTGGTAAATCATTTATTCTCGTACTGGTCAAAAAAAAATTGGGCTTCCTAACCATAATAAATTGTCTGTCTTCCTTATTCTTAACCTTCTTAAGAAGTTCCTTCCCACTCATGAGCAGTACAATGTTGCTCATCTCAGTTTTCACCTCTTGGTTTTTAATCGGCAACAACATGTGCATCCTCCCATTCTTATCCAAGGTGTACGTGTTCTTTCTCCCATCATGAATCACGTTCTTGTCATATTGCCATAGTCTACCTAGCAATATATGAAAAACATCCATGGGAATGACATTACATAATATTTCATCTTTATATCCTCCTATTTTAAATTCAACTAAACACTGTTTAGTGGAATTTACCTGATGTCCTTATTGTAGCCATAAAACTCTGTATGGCCTTGGATGTACAATAGTCTCCAGCTCCATCTTTTTTACCATCTCTGTAAATACGATATTGTCTGTGCTACCACTATCCACTATGACCTTGCATACCCTGTCTTTGGTTTTGCAAGCAGTCTAAAACAGAACTTTCCTCATCATCAAAGATATTTCACCCTCAACATATTCTGCCTCAACATTCTATCCTTGATCTTTGAAAATGTCAGTTTCACCACCATCTTTTTTCTTATCTAGACACTCATAGGATTTATGTCTGATCTTTCTACAGACAAAGCATTTTACTTCACTGCCTCTGTCTCTTCCTATTCCTCTAGCTCAAAGAAAAGTATTTCTATCAGCATACTACCTTCTCTATGGGATTCCTCCTCTCTCATGTTGAGTTTGAGGTTCCTTCCCCACTTCTTTAGATTTCTGAGTTTTTCCTTGGGAAATTGTTTTTCCTTTGGCTTGACTTCTACCTCAGCCTCTTTGACCTTGCTTCCATCTCAACTTCTCTTCATCTTTCTGAGCTATCTGATAAGCATCTTCCACATTTCGAATGGTCATCATGCTCATCTCATCTTGAATGTCATACCACATACCATTCATGTATCTGGCAATGTTTTCATCATCGCTTTCCCAATGACCTACTCTGATGTTTATCTTGTATAACTCTTTCATGGATTCTTTCACTGACATTAGCTTCTGTCTCAAATTCTGCATCCTCTGAAATAGACTGATTTGATAATCCTTGGGTATAAATTTGGCTTTCATCTTTACAACCATTCTATCCTAGCTTTTGATTTTCCGCTTTCCCTTGTAGCATCTGTCTACCTGCAGTTCATCCCACCATAGTGATGCATGCCCTTTAAGTCTAGTAACAACATGTTTGACCTTCTTGTCTTCCTCGACATCCTCATAATCAAAGTACTTCTCTAGAGCTCTAATCGAGTCTAGAAGCTCTTCAACATCCAAGTTTCCTTGATACACTAAAATATCCATTTTTTCTCTGGCACCTATCCTTGCAACAACCCTGAATAGGAATTCATCCGCAACATCTTTGACTACAACTTCTTCTCCTTTGTTTCCAGCTTCATCTTCACTTTTGGCCTCGTTGATATCCCCAAAATCAACTGTGCGCCTCTGTGTTGTCTCCATGGCATCAATCCTGGCATGTAACTCATGCATTTCTCTTTCTCTTGCTGGATCAGGCATTGGCATTGGCATGTCTCTTCTTCTTGGTAGCATGGCTATAAAAAATTCCCCTATTCTCTCTACTATAAAAAGTAAAGAACTTGTTGTGAGCTTTGATACCACACTAACGCAACACCCGCTGCCTCAGTAGGTTCTGTGTGACCTTTCGGTCTTACGATCATTCCAAATCTTCCCCTGAGTTAGATTTACTCTTTGGTTTCCCCACAGGGAATAACACACACACAAGGTGTATTCCACAACTGACCAACAAATATGATCGTGGATTTTCTTTTCCTTTTGGGATTTTGGATTTCACAATTTCGCGAATCCTGTTGTCGATCCCCTTGTCTCTTCAACCTCCGAAACCTAAAATGTCAACAAGGGTTGAATTCTTCAATGTGCAGAACACACACCTCTTGTTTCCACTTATTTTCGGCTTTTCGGAACTTGATTGATCGACCAACACTCATTCCTCTTCCCTTATGATTTTTCAGTTTCTGAAATTTCCCCTTTTGGCGAGACCGAAGGTCTTTTAGGATTTTCCACAAAGCTTGACCACTCCCTTGAATTATGTCGCACGTATCCTCCAATTAATGCTTAGGACCCACCTTTCGACTTTTTCCCTTTCGTGATTTTGGGAGTTGCGTTGACATGCAACTCTGTCTCTTGACTCTCGAAACCCCAAAAATTGACTGGGCCCATGGCTATTGTCCTTCAATGTTATGGGAATATTTTCCTTTCACTCTTCGGGATTTTGTGACTTGCGAGATCCACAGTAGAAAGGTTCCTCACCTCCTGAAACTCCAATCTCTGAATTCAAGAAACCTCGCCCCCAACGTGATCTATGGCTGAGATCATCCACGATCCGATGACTCTGGATCTTTCATCTTTTCTTGAACCAGGAGTTTGAAACTCTTGATTCCAAATATCACTGCCTCCTCTACTTCCCGACACCCGAAGTGCCGAAATGTTGAAATCTCAAAATTCACCCCAAGGCACTTTGCGTTTCACGACTTCAGTATTTTCACTACTAAGCGCCCTAGCTCCTTGTCATCAAGATTCCCCGTATGCTGAACCCCGATATGTCAAAATGCCAATGTTTCACACCAAAGGCACATCGTGTTTCGCGACTTCAGGATTTTCAGTAGTAAAGTCTCGGTTCCTTGTCATCGAGATTCCCGGTATGTCGAACCCTGAAATACCGAAATCTCACAGTTGATTATCCTTTTCGCAAATCGAGAGTTTGAGTGACTAAGGGTTTTGACCTGCACTCCAACTTATGGGTCCCGAATTCCCAAAATAATTTGATGGTTTAAACAGACCATGATCAATGGTCCACATTGATTCTTCATGTCAGGATGGTGACTTCATCCAACTCCTAACCACCTTGCAGCTCCTCTGGATCCTATGGTCCCCGCAATTTTGTGAGTTATCCTCGAAGAATTATGACCGCCTGATTTACTCCTCAATGAATTTTGCAAGACAAATCGGTGTTCTCCCTCCTGAACTTGTCTTTTATGAGATGCTTTCGAATTTTGTCTCCCTTTGAACACTTCAAAGGTACTATCCCTCCCGATCTTTCACTTGTAAACTCAAGTCCCCAAAAGGAATTCTGCTTGCACTCCTTGTGGCAATCTTTCAAATAACCTCTGGTTATTTGAGTCCTCGACTCTGTGCACTCTTTACAACAACAGTCCTTCCACCTTCACCTTAGTTAATAACTTTTAAGGTTTCAACTAGCCTGTGCACACCTTGCATGGCTCTATACTTCACCTGCACTTCTGCTGGTATGAGAACAATGGTATCTGTTGTGAGCTTTCTGAGATAAAACTTAGACTCTTGTCAACACACACCTTGCGGACATTTCATTGCACTCCTTGCAGGAACTCTCACGATGAGAAACAATTGAAACTCATTCTTCTCCTCTCTCAGACTTCATATACTTAACATGAAATCACACATTCAACACAACATTGAAACAAATGCATAAACAAAGAGAATAAAACAACTGTAAGCATACCATTAAGCAAATGTAAACAATAAGAATTATAAAACCATGAAAATTGAGTCAAAGCTTCATATATTAACTCAAGTGCTCCTATACATGGGTTCTTCTCTATAGTTCTCTGCTACAACTCAACAACTTATGAAAAAAATCTCTCTTCTTCTATTCTAATGATAAAAAAATACAAGGGTGAGGGTGTCTATATCCGTTTTGTTTTCCCTCCTACGCTTCTAAAATTGTCTAATCTCTTAATTCAAATCTACCTACTTTCATTAAATAGACTTAATGTCTATTACATCTGACATATGAGGGAAAATCGCTCAATATCTGTTTACAACATGCAAGTACAATAATACAAGGGTGAGGGTGTCTATATCCGTTTTCCCTCCTACGCTTCTAAAACTGTCTAATCTCTTAATTCAAATCNCTAAGCACCCTGGCTCCTTGTCATCAAGATTCTCGGTATGATAAACCCTGATATGTCAAAATACCGATGTTTCACACCAAAGGCACATCATGTTTCGCGACTTCAGGATTTTCAGTACTAAAGTCCCGATTCCTTTTCATCGAGATTCTCGGTATGCCGAACCCTGAAATACCGAAATCTCACACTTGATTATCCTTTTTGCAAATCGGGAGTTTGAGTGACTAAGGGTTTTGACCTGCACTCCCAACTTATGGGTCTCGAATTCCCGAAATAATTTGATGGTTCAAACATACCACGATCAATGGTCCACATTGATTCTTGATGTCAGGGTGGTAACTTCATCCAACTCCTAACAACCTTGCAGCTCCTCTGGATCCTATGGTCCCCACAATTTTGTGAGTTATCCTCGAAGAATTCTGACCGCCCGATGCACTCCTCAATGACTTTTTCAAGATAAATCGGTGTTCTCCCTCCTGAACTTGTCTTTTATGAGATGCTTTAAACTTTTGTCTCCCTTTGAACACTTCAAAGATACTATCCCTCCCGATATTTCACTTTCAAACTCAAGTCCCCAAAAGGAATTCTGCTCGCACTCCTTGTGGAAATCATTCAAATAACCTCTAGTTATTTGAGTCCTCGACTCCATGCACTCTTTGCAACAACAAACGTTCCACCTTCACCTTAGTTAATAACTTTTAAGGTTTCAACTAGCCTGTGCACACCTTACACGGCTCTATACTTCACCTACACTTCTGCTGGTATGAGAACAATGGTATCTCTCGTGAGCTTTCTGAGATCAAACTTAGACTCTTGTCAACACACACCTTGCAGACATTTCATTTCACTTCTTGCAGGAACTCTCAGGATGAGAAACAATTGAAACTCATACTTCTCCTCTCTCAGACTTCATATACTTAACATGAAATCACACATTCAACACAACATTGAAACAAATGCATAAACAAAGAGAATAAAACAACTGTAAGCATACCATTCAGCAAATGTAAACAGTAAGCATCATAAAACCATGAAAATTGAGTCAAAGCTTCATATATTAACTCAAGTGATCCTAAACATGGGTTTTTCTCTATAGTTCTCTGCTACAGCTCAACAACTTATAAAAAAAATATCTCTTCTTCTGTTCTAATGATACAAAAATACAAGGGTGAGGGTATCTATATCCGTTTTCCCTCCTACGGTTCTAAAATTGTTTAATCTCTTAATTCAAATCTACCTACTTTCATTAAATAGACTTAATGTCTATTACATCTCACATATGAGAGCAAATTGCTCAATATCTGTTTACAACATGCAAGTACAATAATATAAGGGTGAGGGTGTCTATATCTGTTTTCCCTCCTACGCTTCTAAAACTGTCTAATCTCTTAATTCAAATCTACCTAC
>JZKD02S1338534.1:0-11696 GCA_000966675.3 Picea glauca | reverse complement strand
TTACAACACTTAAGCACAACGCATTATGATCAGAACATCACAATGCATACTAGACATCTTGTACACAACAACGATATTGACATGATGATAATGACCCAATGGGTTTGTTGTTTATAGCTTCAATATTGAACCAAATTCCTTGAAATCGAGAGGATGTTTTACACATATAACTGTCAATTAATAGAGTTGAATCCATCAAATCTGTGTTGTCAAGTCATCTCTACAAGGATGTCTAACTCGATTGTCCATGCATCCACCTTGTAGTTGGTTGCAATGATAGTTGGTCCACTGATCGATAGTATTCGACTAATGGTTGACTTTCCAACCGATAGGATTATTGACCACTCGACCGACTGATGTATAGATTTGGCTGATCACCCAACCAACTATTTCCAGATGTAGGTCAATTTTTTGACTGACTGGTTCTAGGAGAAGTGTGATGAACCATCAGAACTTGATGTTCCAACAACCTTACCACCTTTATTATGTTCACACTTCTACATGGGTATTATTTACAAGAAATGAACTCCATACATAACAATATATAACTACCTAACTATTATTATTTCCCTTGAGTACCTCCCTAGGTATACTACTTCTAGACAATGAATACATACTTTTGTTTGAGTTTTCTTTTAATAGTTTTTTGGATTTTTATATTTTGTAAAAAAAGAAAGAAAATAATTTTTATTTTTAGTGTTTTTCTGGTTGGTTGTTGGGAGTTAGACTTAGTTACTTGTCTCCACTTACGGATTTATGGAGTCAAGAAGTATGTCCCTCCAAGAATTGGTGATTTAAGTATTATGTATTAGAATGAAATACTAGAACCTTAGGAAAAAATAGTCTCTTTTCTAATCAAGACAAGTCATGAAAACCAAGGCACTACAAGAAGAGTTTCCTCAAGGGAATAGCCTTCGCCAACAAAATCAACTATAACTTGAATATAGTGCTTAAAACCCTTGCCAATGAACTGAAAGGAAAAGCAAATAAATGGATTAAGTACTTACCCAAGTTAACAAGAGAAGAAGGAAGAAACAAACCCTAGAACATCTCCGCTCCAAGTAGTGAAGTAACTCCTCAAATGGATCAATCTTTCTAGCTATGTAGAAGTATTGAACTTTCACAATAATATATTTGATGAACCAAGAAAGAGAGAGATACAAAAATTAACACCAAAACTCCAAGAAATATGTTGTATTAATGGCTTGTAAAAATGATCTCCAACAATTCACAATGATTTGGAACAACATGAAAGACTCTATTTATAGAGGAAGCTTATACATCCTTCTCATTCCTTATTAATTCTTTTTCCCTAAAATTATCCTAGAAGTCTAAGAAAGGAGATTCTTCATCCACATAAAGAATGAGACTAAGTCAATACAAAATCAAATGATGCCACCTGTAGATAAAACCCTCATGCAAGAGGAACATCCCACAAAAAATGGGGCTGATTTTTTTTGCTAGCACAATTTTCCAACAAAAGCGTGATGTGGAGGCCTCAAAACAAGGTGGGTTAGCCTCCCAAGGAAGCAAGGCTCCAATGTTCCTCTTCTCCAAGTGGAACAACCTCATGAAAATATCAAGGATTGCCTCCTCATAATGTTCTCAAGGAATCATCAAGAGTAGTCTCCAAGGCATGACCAATCCCTTAAATCAACAAAGATGCTCCCCAAGGTAAGGAAGATCAATATCCAAGTCAAATTATCACCCTAATCACCCACATGGATATCATAGATCCCACACGTGTGGTTCAGACCTCAAATAAAGTGGAAGACACCTCCAAAAAAGGTGAAAGAAGAGGAAAAATATAGGATCTCGAATGTGGCATGTGTAGAGGATGTCCATGTGTACAAAAGTAGCCCAAATATGCCTCAGAAATTGTGACCAATTCCTCAAAATATGTGTACTACCTCGATAAATGTGACACTTCCTTGGGAGATGTGAAATTGAGGGAACATATTCATAATCATATTTTATAGTATATGGCTAAAGTGTAATGAACACATAAGAGAGGGATCCATGCTCATTAATACAATAAGTGTGCTATACATAGCTCTAACAACCTTTACAAACATCAACACTTTTACATCATAAACAAAGGGGTAAGGAGACTATGTAGATCCCCTAGATCATGTATCCTATTATATCCAACCCAATATGGTGGCATACCCAAACCAAGTCATAAATGAACCACATGGTGAGAGTTACCAAAACCAAGGGCCAGTCAACCATAGCCAGAAAAGAAAAATCCAATTTTGAGATGGGGGCTAAAAGGATGGGTCATGAATGAACACATGGGGTCTGGAAATACCACATAATCCCCCTACCAATACATATAACATATAAGCACGGTCTAATACAATAAATGAGTGTAAATAAAACCACTCTTTTGGCTCATCATGGTACAATAAGGCATATAATCTGCTCATACGATGGTCCACATCTTGCAAAAAAGTATAGGGTTTACTGAGGAGAATATGAGGTGTAATGGTTGGCTCCAAATTGGGGACATGTCCTCATACAAAGACTGCATGAGAACTCAAAAACCTAGAATCATGTAGACTTGAAACATTCTCAACCAATGGATATTTAATACAGGGGAGAGTGAAGACACGAGTACATTTTCCCTTCCCTACAAGAGTAATAAATCCATGCGTAAATAAAATATATGTCCAAGTATGAGTTAGTAGAATCACATCTCATAGAATAATACATAGATGTAAGAAAAAAAACCTTTTATTCTAAAAAGATAAAGCACAAAAATCAATGAAATTAAATCACACAAGTAAGAAAGGCTAGAAAACTTACAATATTATTAAGGCATCAAATATTACCTTCGTAAAATGTTTTTAGAACTTGTGAATTCACGATCAATGGTAGATTATCACCATTCAAATGGATTAGATAGAAATAATCGTTACCTACAACATATTCAATTTTGTAAGGATCCAACCAAAGACTTTAAAACTTACCATGTTTTCTTTCCTTTTTGATTCTTCCGTTCCACAAGAGAACAAGGTCACCCTTCTGAAAACTTTGTTGGTGAGCCTTCTTGTCGAAATTCTTCTTTGTCTTCTATTGGATTTGTACAAAATGATCAAAGGAACGTCTTCTGATCTCATCAAGTTCGATAAGCTGGTTTATCTTATCTACATTACATATAGATTGGAGGAGAATCGTTGCATTATATTATAAACCAAGATCTTTATATGAACTAACAATGTTACTTCCATCCCGTAGCACAACTCAAATGGGTTCTTTCTAGTGAAATATTTTAGTTATTCTATCAACCCATGGAGCATACTTTGTTTTGTTATCTCAACTTTTCTAGTTTTCGCCCAATTGTCTTCATGATAATGGTCATCCAATTCTTGTTACTTGACTCAAAAGACCATTTCCTTGAGGGTAATAGTTTTAGGAGTGGGATAGGAAAATGCCATAAGAAAAAAAAGGTTGACAATTTTTCTAAACTGAAAGATTTGTCATTGTCGATAATATTTGTTGGCGCTCTAAAATGCGTGATGATTCTTTCTTCCAAGAAATTCATGACAACCTTATCTGTAGCATTCTTGGTTGGTATATATTTGACCCATATGGTGAAGTAATCCATAGCTGTGAGAATCCATATGTAATCATTTATCCTTTAATCAACCAATAAAATCGAGGCCCCATTGTTGGAAGGGTGCTTCCACTATTGCTAGCTACAAAGGAAGGGTTGTGAGCTTCGGATTTCCTATAAAGAGTTGACAAGGTTGGTATGGTATTATAAACATGTGGATATATGAAAATATAGTAGGCCAATAATGACCACATCTTAGAATCATGTGAGTGGTGGTATTTTTTGTGTGATGTCCACCACATAGTCGTTTGTGAAACTTGTTCATTAAATCCTTTTGTTCTTTAGGGTTGACACATATGAGAATCAATCCACCTATATTTATGCATCCTAGGACTTGGTTGATGAAACAATACTTGGAATCCTTCAATATTAAATCTCTTTTCTTATGATCCAAAATCTGCCTTGTAATTGTAAGGTTCTTAAGATAGTATATGATATATGTATATCAATCATGATGTTATAATTCTTTAATCGCTACGGAAATCATAAGGCATGCCTCATCCTTCAATTCAAGAGAAAATTCATTTCCTTTGACCATCATATGGGCCAATCCTTTACCTTTTATTAATTGAGTGGGATTAATTTCCAAATCATATTCATGAATCTTAGCTACCCACTTTCCTCTAGTTCCCAAACAATCTCGTTGAGATAAAGTGTTTTTTACAGCTAGATGGGGAACATGGGATAATACCCTGGAATACTCAATATATGTCCTAAAATGATTCAATGATTTGACCAAAGCGTTGGCTTGATTTTCTATAATTGCATAATTTAATTATGCATCCTTGAGAACTTACTCATAAAGGAGACATGTTGTTATTCACTTTGATCACTATTTTGTGGCAACAGACGTGCAATTGTATCGTTAGAAGAAAAAAAAAAATGAAAATTATTTTAATAATTTGTTCCTACCAAAATTGGGGACTTTAACATTGCATATTTGATGATTTCAAAAGCTATCTTACTATATTTATCCCATTTGAAATCTACATCATTTTTGAGAAAATTGGTTATAGGCTTGGTGATTTCGACAAAATTTGGGATGAGTCTTCGAATAAAGTTAATTTTTTCGAAAAATGATTTCAAATCCTTCTAATTATGCGGTAGGGTCATTTATTTAATTCCATTTATCCACTCATGATCGACCTTTACCCCATCCTTTGAAACAATATGACCAAGAAGCTTCCCTTCAATAACCCCAAATATTGACTTCTTTAGGATCAATGAGATTCCATAATTGTGGAACCTTTCAAATACCCATCTAAGATGTCCAATGCAAGATTTTATGTCTTTTGAAAATACTGTGAAATCATATTGGTAAATCTCCATTATCTTTCCCATAAGGTATCTAAATGCATAATCCATGGCTCTCTAAAAAGTGGCACCTGCATTAAGTAAACCAAAATGAATCCTTATATATTCATAAGTTCCCTAAGGTGTGGAAAATGTTGACATGTGTCTGTCATATTCGTTTACCCACACTTGATTGTATCGTAAAAAACCATCCAATAGAGACAACATTTCTAATATTGTGATTCTCTGCCATAGATGTTCCATGTTTGGAAATGGATAATTATCTTTCTTGAACAACGCATTGAGATTCCTAAAATCCATATAAATTCTTATCTCTCTTTCCTTCTTTTGTACTATCATGGGATTGGATACCCAAGTTGAATTCCTTGAAGGTGAAATGATATTTACATAAAGAAATTTATATAATTCGGTTTGGATAAGAGGATCCAATGTCAGATTGATTTGTCTCAACTTTTGTCGAAATGGCTTGGTACCTTCCTTCAAGGGTATCGTATGTTGAATTATGTCACCCTTGTAGGCCTTCAAATAGTCATAGGACTAAGAAACAACATCCTTGAATTCTAGGATCATGTCTTCAATTTCCTTCTTTTCTATGCTTGAGGTTCCTTTTCCAATCTTTGTCGTATTTGGAATTTTTGAGGATCCAATGCTGATTTCCATATATTCATCGGACTTAACCATTTATTTCTTTTCCTTATACATGCCATGTCTGTTAAACATTTTTTCAAGAGATACAAGGTTGGTATCTTGTTGTCTTTTAACTGCACTTCTGACCCTTATTTTGTCCAATCAATCTCATTCTCACCGGATTCCTACAATTTTTTCATGAATCTCAAAATATGTGCATCATCATAAAAAACCTACCAATTGACAAAGTTATCAAGAATCGACGGTCTGGAGATAATTTCAAATTTTCCATTTTCCATCAAATGTTTACAAGGTTGGAGTGTTGAGGCATAAACGACTAGTGCATTAGCTTTTTCATTTAATGCTCTTGGTTTCACTTCTAAAGAAAATGCATCAAACCCTTCTATTGTGTCCAAAATTTCATTCTTGTACATTTTCAACCTTTCATTTTTATATGCAAACTGACCTTTCACTTGCAAAATCATTAGATCAGAATCATCAACAATATTTAAAACTTTAATTCCAAAATATTTAGCCAAATTTAAACTAAGTAAAAGTGCTTCATACTTTGCGACATTATTATTTCGATTAAATTCCAAATGAAAAGAATAACATGAAACATTACCTTAAGGAGAAGTGAATACAATACCTACACCAATACCTGATTGGGACTTGACTCCTTCAAATTTCATCTTCCAAATGTTTTTGATGTCATTTTGAGGAGCTACTTCTGTCAGGAGCATGGTGTAGGATCCAAAACCATATTTTGTTGGAAATATTGTTGTCATTGGATACTACATATGTCCAAGATAAAGATTGCAATATGGAAATTGTTGGAAACATTGTTTTTGGATTATTAACACTCAGTTTGGATACCCTATATTTGATGGAATTATTACCCTAGATACTAGCTAAAATGGGAACATAAGTTATATGGTTGGAAATATTTTTTTGATACCTTTCCAATGGTATATGGCATTCCCTCTAACTCCCCAAGAATGAGGAGATATGAATTTTTTCGACAACCCAACCAAACATTTAGGTAAGATTGACCAGTCTTTGTAGGTCAGCCCTAAAAGCGAGGACATAAATACTATAAATATGGGATAGATGTGTGCTTTTGTAGAGTAACCAAGCAAGAGATCAAGTCTGAGGTGCACATAAGTGATCTAAGGTGCGCTAAAGGAGCTGGGGTGTCTTTTTGGGATCTAAAGGTGTGAAAGATAAGTTTGAGGAGTTTTCTTGTTCTTAAGGTGCACTATGAAGGACTCAAGGTTTGTGATGCTACAATGTGCACTATTTTGAGGTTTTGATGCTGCAATGTACGTTTTCTTGAGTTTGTGATGGTATAGTCTGTGATCATATTTTGGAAATGATGCTATGAGGCTTGCTAGAGAATGAAGGATACATGTGACTAGGGTTTGAAGAATTATCTGTGGAATGAAGCATGCATATGAAGTTAGAAGTAATATGTGTATGAATATATTGGATTGGTGTCTACACATATCTTATTGAGTTGGTGCTCGGGTGAGGGGATTGGTGTCTCCAATAGGTTGGTGCTTTCAAATATTGTAATAGTAGGTTGGTGCCTATAGGTGTTGCTAAGTTGGTGCTCAGTTGAGAATATTGATGTCTCCAGTAGGTTGGTGCCTAAATATTACCAAGTTAGTGATAAGTTAAGGATATTGGTGTCTCTAGTAGGTTGGTGCCTACAAACATTTATAAAGATAAGTTTATGGTTTTCTCCTGATTGGGTTTCCATGTTAAAATCCGTGCATTGTGATTTGAATTTATATGTGATTGTTGTTTCTCATCTAATGAATGATTGATTAATGGTTAAATAAAGTAATACATATCGTGTATTGATTCACCCCCCCTCTCAGTATAAGCATAATTTTAACAATTGGTATAAGAGCAGGTTCCTTTAGAAACAATTTAACCACTAGAAGGAAGATCTTGAGCACATATGGATTGTAAGGGAGGTCTCCCTATAAACAAAGCTCATTTGTTCGATGTAACAAACTATGCATCATGGAGTATAAGAATGAAGACATATTTGAAGGCTCTTGGGTTTGGTATTTAGAAATTAGTCAAAACATGTTAGGTAGATGATGTTGGGAAGGATTCAAGTGAATACAATGAAAAACCAATAGATGCCATCTTGAGTGGCATATCATATTCTAAGATTTTCAAGGTAATGAAGTGTACATTAGTAAAAAAAATTTGGGAAAAACTACAAAACATTTATGAAGAGAGATTCGATGATTTCTTGACGGCAACACAACTCCTTCACAACCCGCAGGTCGGAAGGTCCACGCGCACACACACATAGGATCTTCTTCTTCCTTGGCCCGAAGAACTGAAAAGCTCTTCTAATTCCCTATCAGGAATTATTCACCCACAAAATTCTTCACGCGGTCCCCCTTTCTCTACTGGTCGGGAAATTGGAACTCGCGACTTCGCAGGTCCAAAGGTCGAACACTGGGCTCTCGAATCCCTGAGATCCGATGACCAGTCAACGCTGACCTTCTCTTTCCTTTATCGGAGTTTTCCCTCTCGCAATTTCGGTACTCGCGATACCAAGAAACTTGTCTTACCGATTCCCGATACCCGATACGCCGAAACTCCGATGCACACATGCAAGTTGACTTTTCTACTTCCCGTCACTTCTATCGGGGTTTCAGGGTTCACGGGATCGCGAATCCTAATGCCCAATGTTTCAGGAATTTCCTTTCCCCGAACGCCGATACGGTGTTCCACCTGTCCTCCACTAACTTCTTGTGGCCCCACACACTGCCCTTTGACTGTCGGGATATCGCGTATCGCGATATCGCGATTCTTGTTGCAATAAATTGGAGCCTCGACTCACGAAACCCTGATCCACGATATGTGTGTGAATCCAACGACCCTCGTGGTCCTGATCAACGGCTCCGCCTCTCCTGAGCTTGGAACCTTTCAAGAATACATCGTTGTACCTTCCCTGCACCTTTCCAAGATCTAACAGCTTACAGTGATTCACGAATTCTCCTTGGGGAATTCCGACCGTCCGTTTCTTCTTGATGAATTCTGTGAAATGAATCAAGTATTTCCTCCATGAAGACTTGTTCACCCGCATGCAAACTTGTAGTGCTTGCTTGAATACTTCAACCACAACTTCTCTGTGCACTCCTTCGACGAATTCGAAGACTTGTCCTTCCTGAGCTTCTCCCACTTCTTTAAGTCTAAAAAGGAAACTCCTTTTGCTCGCACTCCTTGCGGCAAACCTTCAACAATGTCTAAGTGTTGAAGTCTTCGAATCTGCGTACGCCTGTAGTAGAAGTCCTTGACACTTCACTCAGGTTCGCAACCATGAGAATTTTACCTGGCCTACACACTCCTTGCATGGATCCGGTGCCAATTACTCTTTGGTGTGAATGAGAACAAAATCTATCTCTATCTGAACCCTCTGTCAACGCACTCCTTGTGGAAAAATTCGACTGCACTCCTTACAGGAACCCTCTGGCTCAAATAGAGAAACAATTGAAACTCATTCCTTCACCCTTCAGATTTCAATTCAACCATGAAATCATATACACAACATATAAAAGCAAATGTATAACAGGAAACAAACATTCATGAGCATATCAACATCAATACATAGAGAATCAGACACAAAACCATGAATTTGAACCAATCTTCTTCTATTAATTCAAATATCAGTACATGGGTGTTCTCTACACAACTCTTTTCTTGCTCTTGCTCTTCTCTTGCTTCAAATATAGGCTCAGGCTAATGTTACAATGATACAATGAGGGTGTCTATATCCGTTTTCCCTACAACTCCTAAACTATCTAATCTATGAATTAAAATCCTATCTACCTACATTAACTATTTTAAATGCCTCCTATCTACTAAAAGATGAGAGCTATCCGCTCAAGGTCCATTACAATACACAAGTGCGCTTCATCTTAAATGACTCATTTAAGATCGCGCAACAATTTTCAAGGCAATTTCAAAATTTGTGCTGGCTTATCCAGCTGTCTTCCGCTTCCGCGCTGGCTTGCTTGACGTGAGTTGGCGATGCTCCTGCATCATTTTTCCTCCTGTGGATCAGAGATAGAAGAAGCACAATTAGTGAAAAATCTAAAATGAGGAATTGTAAAATTCAAAGGTAATCCACCCATCAAATGCTTTGATTTTGGTAGAATAGGAAATTTTGCTGCTAAGTTTCCATATGCAGAAAGGGAAGATAGTGATGACGAAGAAGAATCTCTCTCCATAACCATGGAAACAAAGCTTGTTGATAAGAAAGAAAAGCTAGATTCAAAATAAGAATATCTTCAAGAAGAACTCATTAGTGCCCTAGAAGAAACATAAAGGCTTAGAAAAAGGAATATAAAGTTGAAGGAGCAATTGTAGAAACATGAAAAGAAGGATCATGATCTTGAAGAAACAAAGAATAAAATGATCAACCTAAAGATTCATCTAGAAGAAGCAATGGAAATTCAGCTCAAAGAAAAGGAAGAAACTCATGAGAATTTAGAGGATGAAGTTGTCTCATTAAAGGAGAAATTGAAGAATTCAAATACTCAGTTGAAGTTTGAAAAGAGCACTTAAAATTTAAATGATATCCTTAGTTTCCAAATGTCACCATTCATCAAGATTGGTCTTGGCTATGATGGGAATCAAAATACTCTTGAAGAAAATCCTAAAATATATGCAATATTCTCAAAGGCTTCATCAATAATGAAAGTAGAAGTAGTAAAGGAAATGATGACCAACAGTTTCTCGATTCTTCTGACAAGAACAACAAGAATGATTCTAGAAGAATTGTTCCACCAAGAAGGCCTTTCACCAACTAGTACCAAAATCTCTTTCTTGGCTATTGTTTTTCTTGCAATAATTTTGGTCATAAAGAAATAGATTGTAGAGCTTATACAAGAAGTGACCATGTGAGAAACAAAATAAAAGGTCCTTACAAAATCTCAAAGGATGATTATGTGAGCAAAAAAACTATAAGTTCTCATGGATTTGCTAACAAAAACTACAATTCATTTGCTCCTCTACTTGATTACAATACTGAATTTTATAAGTGCAACAACTATGGCTACATAGCACATGCATGTAGAAGCAACATAACAAGGTCTACTAAACAAAACAAGGAAGAAGATGTTCTTGCCAAACATAAAGAAGAATACTCAAAGGTTTGGAAAAGGATGCAAAATCAAGAAAGATGGAGAGATAAAAATGTTTTTTATAAGAAAGGATGTAATAAGCTAGATGAAGATGGTAGGGAGATTCACTATTTTTATTCTCACTCGAAACATGTACACCTCATTTCGATAAAAGGTAAGGCTGGGACATTTCCTTGTGAAGATGGAAATTCAATTTTACAATATGTTTTTGGACGTGAGAAGTCATTTGATTGGTCCTTGTCAGAAAGGAATGTGGAGGCAGAAACAAATTCAAATACTAAAGTGTTGGGGTCCTATAATAATAGGTAACTTGATTCTTCAGTTGCTTGTTTGGCGTTGCTCCCATGATGAAGACATCTGGCTTGCTGGGCTCGGTTGATTCCATTTCCCCCTCCATCCATTTCACCCGATCCTTCATCACCCTACTGCATCCTTCATCCACCTCTGCGCTACTCACTCCCTTGTCCATTTATCCCATTGGCTACATCTCGCCCACCACTCATACCTGCATAAACAAACTTAGGATACAAAATATCAATTAGATTATTTTAATAAGATAATTAATAATAAATAAATAATTAGATTAATTATTAATTAATTAATTAGTAATTAAGTTATTTGTTTAAGCTAGTAAATAGGCTAATAATGTTAGTAATTAAATTAAGTGTAGTTAGGTTAGTATAATAATAAAGTAAATTAATATATAATAATAATAATAATAATAATAATAATAAGTTAAATAAACAAATTAAAAAATAAAACAATAATAAAAAACATATATTAAAATAAAACATATAAACAATAATAAAAAACATATATTAAATAAAACATATAATAAAACACATAGAAACTAAAAAGTAAATAATAAACAAAATTTAAAAACAAATAATAAAATATATATATAAAAATTAAAAACTTGAACTAATTCTAAGTCTACAACCCACAATGTTTCCCTTACAACT
>JZKD02S1338523.1:0-11696 GCA_000966675.3 Picea glauca | reverse complement strand
ACCAACGAAGAAAAACAAATGGCATAATTTGGTGTTGCACTTTGAGTCAGGGCCCTCACCTAGTTCATGAACTTCACAGATATAAGCCACTTGGCCAGGAAAAAATTAAAAGAGATCAAGAAAATTCCTGTCAAAACCATCTAGAAGTATGATAAAAGATTCAAAGATCTTTTAAGCCAAATTCCTTATGTAATATAAGAAAGACTACTTGTACAACAATATGTGGTAGGACTATTACAAAAAAATTGAGCACCTTTATGAATGTATGACATCTGGTCGTGTGAGGAAGCACTAAAGAAATCTCAATGTATAGAAATGGATGATGTAGGAGCATTGACTTCATCAATAATTGATAAAAGAATAGAAGGAAAACTTGTAGAACTACATCAGTCAATAAAAAACATGTCAATTTCACAAAATGAACTCTAGTGCACCATATGCTCCAATGAAGGACATACAAAAGACTATTATAAGTTAACCGATGCACTCGATCTAGTAGTTTAACGCCTTCAAATGGAAACATTATGTGACATCTGTGAGGATCTAACAAATCATGTGTAGGCCCTTGACCAAGTTTTGAGGATCCTTGGTCATGTTTGACCTATTTTTGGGACTTTGACATGTTGTCGAAGGCGGAGCGCAAGATGAAGCAGAGATCGAGGGATCTCGGCCCCTCTTTAGGGATTTTTGGGTTTTTGGCTTATGTAACGGGTATGAGGATGTCGGCCCATGGGTTTACCCATGTTTTGGCCCAATTTTGTAATGTATAAATAGAAAGCTAGGCGATGTAAGAAGTAGTGAATAACGACTAGTAGTGACTAGTCTGTTGGAAGTGTGCTAAGTGCTAAAGTTCGATCTATATGATCGAAGGGTTGTAAAGTTGTGCTAAGTGCAAGTAATAGTTGTAAGTACTTCGTGCATACCGTGTGAGACTTGCAGAGCTAAGTGCAAGTGATTGTAAGAGACTGTGGAAGGCTTTGTGATATAACTCAAGGAAGGAGGATCTAGCGAAGAGTGCGTAGATCTCCTGTCCGTTGAGAAGTTGATGTTGAGGCTCGGTGCATGTAAGAAGATTGAAAGAAGCTAATAGAGAAGAAGAAGAGTTGGTGGACGTAACCCTAGGGTGGGGGTGAACCACGTATATCTTGTGTTATGGTTTCTTGGTGCAATGTATTGATGTGTTTATGTGTTTACTTGTTTATATGCTTTGATATAGATGAATGATAAATATATCTGTTGATGCTACGTGATTAATAATATGGATGAATGCTAGATCTGATCTATGTGGGTGTGCTTAGTGCTTGAACATACTAGATCTGGTTGAATACTGCGATGCTCTGTAATTAGGGTTTGGTCTGCGAAGTAGATATCGGTTTAATACCGATGAACTATAATTGCTAACTACTTTGATAAGGTGTTATAATCACATATATGTGTCCCAGATAAGGTTTCATACATCTAATTCCTGCAACCACCCATGCTTCTACCTCGGGTGAGACTTCATCTACTTCACAGGTGTTGCCAAAAGGGATGATAGTTAGGGTTTTGTTGGTGCACTCTTGATCATTGAACCCTGGGTCTACCCATGTGCCAACAAATGGTTTCGTTGTTGGGACCTGAAACTGTGATTGCTAGGAATTGAGGAAGAAGAATCTATGTGCGAAGATCTGACCTGAAATTGTGATTGTTGGGAACTGAGGAAAAGAAAGAAAGCTATGTGCATAGATTTGTTGCTTGACTTGTGAATCTCTATGCTAAGGAAGGAGGCAGATCTGAAGAAAAGAGGTAAGATCTGAACGCTTTGTGCTCTAATAGAGGTAGGAATAGTGAAATTTTTTAGATCTAGAAGCTTTGTGCTCTGCCAAAAGTAAGATAAGTGGAAAGTTTTGTTTCAAGAATATGGATCTAGGTATGTTCAATAAATTTTGTCCTAGCCTGAAAACTAGGGCACAACTAGAAGAAAGAAGATTTGATATGAGTAGATCTGATAAGAATAGTGAAAGATATGTTATTCCTATGAATAGAAATAATATTTGGACTAATAAATGGATGCAGGATCCTAGAAAGAATTTTTTGCAAGTTAGCTACTATGATCCTAGTGCACAGCACAGGAAAGGTTGGGGATCATTTAAGAGAAAGAGAGGATTAACTCTTTGTTACAGTTGTAGAAGACCGGGACATCTTGCTAAGGAATGCCCTGGTAGAAGACCCAGTTGTATTTTTTATAAATCTATGGATCACAAAGTTTTGGATTTCCCTAGAATGACTGCTAAGATTGAAAGACTGAATATGAAACAAGTAGACCCTGAGAAAGGTTAAGAAACTGAGACCATGGAAGAACCCAAGAAGGAATAAGAGATTGTACTATTACAGATGAAAGAAACCCTGAATGACCACAGAGATACTAATCTATCAGAGATATTAAAAGAAAAAGAGCAAAGAGAAGTAAGAATAGGAGACTTCGACATTGACTGTATTCTGGATGAGGAAACATAGGTGAATATAATGATAGAAAGAACTTGCAAAATTCTAGGAAAGCGTGTTATGATTCCTTCATTAGGAGGAATAGGATTATTTAGAGGAATGATGATAAACCTACGTGGAAGACTTACCCAGATATCTATGAGTGCTCATGGAACTTCGACAGAAGAAGAGTTTGAGGTTGTTAAATTTATTGAGAACAACGCCCCATTTGCTATATTACTAGGAAAACCTTGGATTGAAAGGGATCAGGACAGAAGGAAAGAAGAAGAAGTCTTAGAGCAGAAAAAACAAGAATTAAAAGATTTCATGACTAGGAGGATCATGCACTTGATTGAAGAATAGGAGAACAAATCGAAGCTATTTAGAACCAGAAACTTGGATGTTAAAAGAATGCAAGAAGACTCACAGAAGACTGAACCACCTAACCCTGATAAATAAGAAGTATTGCCCCTGAATCCTAGGAAAGAATCTTAACAACACGAAGTTACTATGTAGGAGGAGATAAGAATCAGAATGGAAAGAGGAATACCAAGACGAAGCTCACTAGAAAGCAGGCTAGAAAACTCAGCAAGAAGAGATCAAAGATCGAAAAGTTATAGAAGGTTCCAGAGGGAACTTCGCAGAAGGAAAATTTACAAAACTTGAACTTCGTTGGGATAAAAAAACATCACTACATGGCACTTCGCCATAGCGAAACATTATAGCCATTGGAAATGGTATAATCATTAGACTGATTCCCTAAATGGGTAGAACGACATTTGTGGTCAGAAGGCTCATCATCAAATCGTTGGGACCATGTCGTAACGGACATAACTTAATTAATGAAGGTGAGTCGTGATAGTGTGCCGAGATATTTTGAGTACACCATGGTTATTGCGTACCTTATGAAGGGGATACGTGCAGCTCGATTGCAGCAGGACAAGATCACAACATTGAAGTTCAGTGACTTCAACCTAGGAGACCGCAAGAACCATAGTATTCTCACCCCATATAAATACTTGACCAGGACGAAGGGGAAGAATTTGAAAATAATCCCTCGGCCATGGACGATGAACCTCGCGCATTCCACCCTATTGAATGTAATGAAGATCCCACACTTCAGAAGACACTAGGAGGTTAACGCCTGTGTCAAGATCCTACTTTCATGTTTCCATGGCGGCTACTTATGGCTAGACCGATGTATCACAGTCGATTCGACGCTGATCCATAAGATCACCGGATTGAGTATAAAAGAACTTGACCCTCGGGACTTCTATCTAGGGAAAGCCATAGATCATGCATTAGCGCAGAAGATCAAGGATACCTACAGCGATGTTGAGAAGGGGACGCGAGGCTACAAGGTAGCTTCCATTCATAATGGTGCAGTGCACCTAGCATGCCAATTAATTGCAGGAAATATAGTAAGGAAGAACATGCCCACGCAGGTCACATGGTTTGTCGTTGACCTCGCAGGGAAATGTGTAGAAGGCCTACACATAAACTAGGTGAAGTACCTTGTCAACCAGCTGGAGTTAGACTATCGTGAAGCTCGGGATTAGGGCTATGATTTCCACTTTAGATGGCTTCTGATCCTCATAGAATTTATTGCTTTGGATATGCAGGAAGGTGTGACCTTCCTGGACATTGAGTCGTTCGAGCCGCTTGTTGTGAAGTTCACCACGCTCTAGTACTCGAGCGATATGGGAAAACAGTGGCAGTCGAACGCAGTTTTTGATAGGTATTATCTCCAGCTAAAGAGGGCTATCAAAGCTAAACCTCGCATGACTCCGAACAACCTACAGTGGTTTCAACCCCTCATGAAGTTCCGTGCAGATTGACACTTCATCTATATCACTGTGTGAGAAGATGAGCATAAGAAGGAGCTTCAGTCATATTACAAGCTCACAGAAGAGGACCTCAAGGAGATAACTAAGGATTGGTCAACATAAATTCTTGTCCCCGTTGATCCTACAGAGATGTCTGACCATGAACTTGACAGCTCGGAGGCCACTCACAAAGAACATGACACACCCAAACCCAGCAGAAGGAAGAAGACCGAAGAAGCCCAAGACTTAAGAAATGCATCAGAGAATACCGCTTCAGTATCACCTGGCCGAGGGGGTGATGATGAAGTAGAAGAGATAGATGGAAAAGAAGATGAGGTGAAGTAACACCGCCTAGAGATGAGGTAGATCCCCTGAAGAAGAGGAAGGTTTCTCCCACAAAACCCTCTTTTCAGAAGAAATCCAAAGCCACCTTGACCAAGATGCAGACTGTCCTCACTGTAAATGACTTTGATTTCATCATCACAGTTGTAAACGACACCTCGCAGAAAATCTTGCAGAAATAGGAAGCCAAGCAGGAGGAGATTTACAAAATAATCTAGGTCGAACTCTAAGGGGCAGAGAAGGCCCTTCAGTGCAGTCTTGTAGTGTTCACTACGCCCCTACCATCAGGAGAACAAGAGTTGGGAGATGATCCAACCCAACTCCACCAACTAGTTGATGCGACCGAAGCCCACCTTCGTCATGCATAGAAAGAAACAGAACAAGCCACCCATGCCTTGAAGCAAGTGCAAGAAGTAGTCATGGAACAACGTCGAGTTGCGGAGCAGGAGAAGGTTTCTCTCCAAACAAAGTTTGAAGAGGAGAAAGCACAGATTCAAAAAGAAAAAGAACAGTTTCTCGTTGAGAAACTCAAAGTGAAAGAAGCATTCAATAGAGGACTTCACTTTGTGACAGACTTGGAGCCAAAGGCAGAAGACTGAGTCACGCATCAAGTAGACCAGCTCCCAGAAGCTATCCAATAGCTATAGCAATGAATAGCAGACTTAGAGCTTTGCACGGTGCCTGACACCCCACAGGAGATGAGGGATCAAAGAGAAGCAATGGCTCAAAGAACATTTGAGAGAATAAAGGCCCTTTCCATGGAATGTAAACAACTAAGTGATCGCAGTGCCCAGACTTATGAGCAACTCACCGAGAATACAAAACTAAAGGCACTAGAGTCACAACTCCATGAGGAAAAGTAGCAAGAAGAAACAATACAGGTGTAGTTGAAGCCCCTGTCAGTTGTTGAAAAGATGAAGTGATCCCAAGAGGAGCGCACTGCTCAATAAAAGGTCCACACCATTCAGAGAAAATCCATGGAAGTGATTCAGAGGCTCCAACCTATACAGTATGAGGCTTGCAAACTGTTCTCAGAGATAGAAGGCTGAGGAGCGGAGCTGGAGCAAGTCGTCACTACAGTTGAACAATGCCTAGAGGGACCTGTCAACGAAACTGTTATCCAAGAGTTCGTTGAGCAGGATGCCATGGCACAATAACAAGTTGAAGTAGCTCGAGCCAATCTCGAGGCTTTTGAGGCAGAATTACTCACTATCAAAGTAAATCGGGATGAGTCACAGGTGAGTGTTGGGGGTTTGTTGGCCCTTGACCAAGTTTTGAGGATCCTTGGTCATGTTTGACCTATTTTTGGGACTTCGACAGGCTGTCAAAGGCGGAGCGCAAGATGAAGAGGAGATTGCGAGATCTCGGCCCCTCTTTAGAGATTTTTGGGTTTTTATCTTATGTAACAGGTATGGGGATGTCAGCCCATGGGTTTACCCATGTTTTGGCTCGATTTTGTAATGTATAAATAGAAAGCTAGGTGATGTAAGAAGTATTGAATAGCGACTAGTAGTGACTAGTCTTTTGGAAGTGTGCTAAGTGATAAAGTTCGATCTATGTGATCGAAGGGTTGTAAGTTGTGCTAAGTGAAAGTAATAGTTGTAAGTGCTTCGTACATACTGTGTGAGACTTGCAGAGCTAAGTGCAAGTGATTGTAAGAGACTGTGGAAGGATTTGTGCTATAACTCAAGGAAGGAGGATCTAGCAAAGAGTGCACAGATCTCCTATCCTCTGCGAAGTTGATCTTGAGGCTCGGTGCATGTAAGAAGATTGAAAGAAGCTAATAGAGAAGAACAAGAGTTTGTGGATGTAGCCCCGGGGTCGGGGTGAACCACGTATATCTTGTGTTATGGTTTCTTGGTGCAATGTATTGATGTGTTTATGTGTTTACTTGTTTAGATGCTTTGATATAGATGAATGATAGATAGATCTGTTGATTCTACGTGCTTAATAATATGGATGAATGCTAGATCTGATTTATGTGGATGTGCTTAGTGCTTGAACATACTAGATCTGGTTGAATAATGTGATGCTCTATAATTAGGGTTTGGTCTGCGAAGTAGATACTGGTTTAATATTGATGAACTGTAATTGCTAAGTTCTTTGATAAGGTTTTATAATCACAGATCCGTGTTACGGATAAGATTGCAGACATTTGAGTCCTGCAACCACCTCTGCTTCTACCTCAAGTGAGACTTCATATTCTTCGCAAGTGTTGTCGAAAGGGCCGGTAGTTAGGGTTTTTTCGGTGTGCTCTTGAGAGTTGAACCCTAGGTCTGCCCCTGGGCCAACATCACGCAACAAGATATTTTCCACATAACCTAATGAATACCCAACCAAAATGGTGCCATATTTTCATGGAAAATAACCATTCCACACAAGAATGTCGGTTAAATGGAAAAATAGAATGAATATACATTCGGTGCATCATACGCAGACAATTGACCATAATGTTGACCAAGGGAATGGAAATGGATATAGAGGTTGAGGTCACGGGGGTTATCAAGGTCGAGACAGATGCCAAGGAGGACAAGGACAATTCAATAGAGGATGTGGTTGAGGCTATTATTACTTCTTTAATTGCTAGAAGGAAGACCACATAAGTCCCAATTGCCCAATAAAGGACATAAATCATCTCAAGTTCTACAATATATGTGGAATGGGTGACCACTCACTAGAATATTGTCCAATTGTATTAGATAAAGCAATCAATAAGAGAAATGTGAATCTCTTGCATACAGTTCCCAAACAAGATATTTTGAATTCTAAAAATCTCCACATACTAACAAGTTAGGAGCAGGTGAAGACATCTTCCCATACCTGCCAAATCAATAAAGGGGATGTCGAAATGCATATCCTGACCCAGAGCACAAATAAAGAATAATGTGAGAAGCAATGAAGTTCTTAAAGAATATCGACCAAGACAAATCAAATGGAAATAAGGGAGGACAATCAAGTATTCCAAACACCGCTCTAGAATAATTTCTCGAATTACTAAAAGAAAAGAAGTATTCCGAGCATAGGTATGACTACCTTGGAAATGGAACATATATTAATATTATCTTATTGTTGTTTCCATCTTCTTCCAGGTTCTCCAACTCCACACCCTTGCATTGAAGAATTTGTAAAGTGTTTCGGCCATCAATTTCTCTTCTGACCTCACACTTTAGGGGGCATTTTGTTACACATCAAATTTCCACACTTAAGTACCTCACCCTAAGTGTCACAAGTGCCATAAAAGTGTCACATACATTGACACCATGAAATAACATGTTTCAAAATCCCTAGTCAATGAGGAGGGAAAATATATCATATGAAGGTCAAAATACTATGTGCACATGAATTATTTATTAATATTCATAAAAAGGAAATTAATTTAGTGTGAGAATCCGCCTCACATTTAGTTTCCTAAGCTCAAGGAGAGGTTGAGAATCTCATGGATGGTTGAGATATTTTCTCAAACCAAAATCCTAATTTGGTGGATCTTGAGAGATATTTCCTCCTTAAAATCCTTGAGAGATATTTTCTCCCTAAAATCCTTGAGAGATATTTTCTCCGTAAARATCTTGGAGATCCCATTTTAGTGGATCTAGTGAGTGATCTTCTCCATGGTGGTTAAGCCTCCAAATCCTATATAATGAGGGCTTTCCATGGAGAAAAGGGGGAAGATTAGAAGTATCAAACCTTTGATTCAGAGGGGAAAAAACAACAAAGCATTGATATTTTGATTGTGGATATTTCGAGAAAGGGTTGGATGAGGAGAGCTTGGAGGAGTGTTGCATCATCATCCATGTTTATAAGTATTCTCTTTGGGTTCTCATTTTCATATACTTGGCCTATTTCCTTCAAGTTTGTGTATTCTTGCATGTCCTTGTCTATTGTTCCTTCAATCTTTGTAGATGAATTTGTTTGATCTAATCTTGTAGAGTAGGATTTATTTGTTTCTCGTTGTTGTCTATTGCATTGCAGGTATCAAGTTGCGCTAAGGAGTTTGGATATCAATCTCGGATTGGAAGCAGTGGGGAAAAAAATTGAAACTAGGTGCATCACACCTTTTCTCCCTCTCTCTCTTTCTGATTAGTTAAACTAAACTCAAAGGGATGTATCTTTTAACCAAGGATGAGTAACACCTCTCTAAAAATGCAACGAGATTCATATCTTCGTGATTTTTTTGTTTCGATCCTGACAAATTCAAACATCAACAAGACTCAACCCTTGGTATGCTCTAATACCTTGTTTATATTACCACTCTACTCAACACCCGACAATTAGCTCAAATAAGATCACTTTATCTACTAAAAGTACAAGTGAGTAATCAACTAAACATGCAGTGGAAGCATAAACAAGGAAACCAAAATCTCACACACAAGACACCAATATTTTTGGGTATAAACCCATGGAAAAACTAGTCCTAAGATGATTTTATTCTAGTCAAATCAATGCTCTTGTGACACAGAAAATGGCCCACTAAGAGAAATACAACTACAGAAAAACTTGACCAAGTCTGAGATGTTCTACGGCCCCTGAACAACATGCTTTTCAAGGTGTATGTGATTCACCTTCTGTTGAACCCCGTATGTATGCGATTGTCTCCCCTATGAACCACATACATGTATGGAAAACCTATACAAACATTTTTGTACAGAGCACCCCTTTCTTTTGGCTTTTGTCCTCTGAAACCCATATGCAGCTTCCTATGCTCTCTCTTCTCCTTGAATTGTATGATCTCTAGATGAAATTCCTTCTCCACCTATCAAAGATCTTGAATCACGACCCTTTGTGATCCAACCCTCTCCGCGTCAACACTTGGATGAACTCTCTTCACCCAACCTATAAGCAAAATTCCTTTGCTTCTATACTACTCACACTAAAATAATTCCTTCTTTGTTATCCTCAACCTTGGTCTCTCACCAAAGTCTCTCATAAGTGTATCTCATACAAGTCCTGACTGTGTCGACCCCCTCTACACAAGTGTCTTCCTCCTTCTCCCTAGCCTTGCTTTTATAATCATGAGTTACTTTAATTAATTCCTTTTAAATAAAGTAAACTCAAGGATAAAAGGTTTCTGATGACTTCCACATGCTAGACACATGCCAATGTGGAAGTACTTGTTTGATGCTACCACTAACATCCACAAAAGCTACATCACCAATGGTCATGTATTTCTCAATTTCTTCTTGAATTAAGGTGCAAATTCTTTTTTAATATATTTTGGAAAATTATTCATTACATATTGAATGTGATACATATAGAGAAAGGAAAAGGGCTTGATATTTTGATTTATAATCCATGAATTATGTTTCATTCTAGTAATGAAATATGCTTAAAATTGAAAGACACAATAGCTAGCAAGGTGTGTGTCTCGTTCAAAGGTTTTATTGCACATGCATTAAAATCCTTATGTGCCCACAAGAGATGCATGTAGATATCCAAGCATACCTTGGTAATTAATACCACATTTTATGGGATCACAATAGAAAAATATCTCTTCATACTCGATCCTCCAAGAGTAAAGATCTTGGGATGATTACCCCATGTGTGTAATACCCTGGTTTCGAGTCCCTGGATTAATGATGTATTTTTTGTTTATTTGATGAAAGACCGAAGTTCCTATGAAGTTGAAAGGATGGAGTGTCTAGAAATGTAATACTTTGAATATTAATAATAAAATGCATCGTTGGATGTAAGTCAGACAAGGAAAGAGATAAGGGGATATGATTACACGAGAGGGGGGACTAAAGGGTCTAAGTATTTTTATTATATTTTATTCACCCATCTTGGAATTAGTTGGGGAAAAGTGGTTATGTGAGCTTATTGGGGAGGCCACAAGGTGCTTAATTGCATGTAATTATATCAACCCTACTTTTGGCTTGTCTAAGGGTTTATCATTTTCAATTTTCCATTCATTGTTCCCCATTCATTCTTGTTCACACTTGTTCTTGGTTTGGGCATGGAAAACGAATTGGTGGAGGTATAGAACCATGGATATTTGGTTGTAGGTAACTACTAGTTATTCCAGCAAGAAATTAATGTCTTAGTGCATGGATGCATTGGAGTTTTGAGAGGAAATTTCCACAGCTGAGAATACTTGGAGTTTCCAAGATTGATATTTCTTGACCAGTAGCATTGGAGCCTTGAAAAATAAGTGGAACAACATGAGGGATTTCTTTGCAGAGAAAGGGGTTTATTTCTTTGGGGTTGTACGGGCTAAAAGGGGAAAGAGACCTAGTAAACTAGGATTGTTGTGTGGTTGGGAAAACTATGAGAGCTTGAAAGCTTATTGTGCATGTTTTACAGTCATCCTAGGACCCATCCTTGTGGATTCATAGCCTTGGATTGGGGATGACCTTTTGTTGAGAGATCTAGAACAACAGTGTCTATGGTTGGGTGGAACGTCCAACGTTTGCAACCAATTGTTGAATTGTTATTTAAACATAAGTGATCTCTGTGTTTTCTCTGTAATTTATATTATGTTGTGTATTAATTATCTCTGAGATGTGTTTATATCATGCATGTTTGTTGTTAATTCTATGCATGTCATGTTATTAATTTCCTTTATAGTTTAACATATTCTTGATAATTGCATGTGTATATGTCATGTTTCTTGATTTAAGAAATGGTATCGGAAATTTGAAATTTTCCCAAGATGGTGAATTTTGAGGTACATGGGTCGATGGGTACATCACAGATTGGTATTAGAGCATTGGTTGCAGTGCTTTGGCCATTTTATCCCTATTTTGTGGATAACTAAGGAGATTGCTTCTCGAGGCCCTCAGGCTGCAGATATGGAGTGTTTTGAGACTACATGACCAGCAGTACCCTTTTGCACAGTTGGAAACCCCTCTCACCACCATAGATGGTCACAGATTTCCAGATGACATCCACCACATCAATTGGCTTTTGGAAGGCAGTGGATCTTTCTCCATAAGATACAAGTTAGTATTATGGTGAGCATCATTTCAATATTTAAGCCAGTTGAGTATGGTGTATTTAGATTGCTCTATATTTCATGATATATGCTTGGACATTATGCCTTTTGCCTTGGTTCACCTTGGTGGTTTACAT
>JZKD02S1338490.1:0-11696 GCA_000966675.3 Picea glauca | reverse complement strand
AATTTTTTTCATTCTCCGCACATTAGCTTAGGAGTGCGAAAAAATAGAATGGGAGTGTACAAAACTTGAAATGAACATGCACAAAACTTGGAATGAGTGCACACAACTTTGTTTGTGTGCACACACATGATTAACCCAAAACTTTGGGTACCAAGTTCCAACAACTTGATACTTGATATCTCTTTTGGTACCTTGGGCATCAGGAATAAGGAACATCGTGTGCTTCATGAAATACCAGTCTTCTTAGGTGCTTGTGGTTTGGTACATAAGCTTTGTTCCTCCAAAAGTAATACCCCATATTCAACTATATGATAATCATCATACTTTTTGACCTCCTTTTCTATTCAGTCCTTCATAATAATGCTTGGCATACTTCTTGATATCATTTATCTTCCTCATACCACATTTTCATTACTGCTCTTAAGTCCAAATAAGATTTTTATATTGCACCTATCTATCATCTTTGACTTAAGGCATCAACCACTATATTTTCCTTTCCTTTTATATGTAGTAATTCATAGTCATAGTTCCTCAGAAATTCCACCTCCAGCTTGAAAATAAACTACGGTTGAGTCTATAAGTACTTCAAACTTTTATAATCTATTCGTAGTTAAAAAAAATTGTCGATTAATTAGTGTCACATGCCTTCAGAGAATACACTATAGAAAGAAGCTCCAAACCATGAGTCAGGTACTTTTGTTCATGAAAATTCAACTTCCTTGACTCATATCTTACTACTCTTCCTTCTTACCTCAATTAAGATCATTGGTGTTGGTGAACTAGATATGGATTCTATCTTCTTGGGGTCCACATTTAGTCCTTATTTTGATATTATGTGCCCAAGATACTGAACCTCCTTCTTGAGGAATTCACACTTACTCAACTTGGCATGAAATTGACACTCTCAAAACTTCTACAACATAACTGAACGCGATCCTAATGTTCCTCCTCATTCTTAGAATAAACCAAGATGTAATCAATGAATACTAGCATAAAATTGTCAATATACTTTTCAAATACATCATTCATCAACCTCATGAAAACTATGGGGGCATTTATCAATCCAAAAGGTAAGACCAAGAATTCATAATGTCCATATTGGTTCCGAAGGTAGTCTTTAGTATGCTAGCTTCATCAAATTTGATTTGGTGTTATCTCGATCTTAAATGCAACTTAGAAAATACCTTTTCTCCCTTGAGATGATCAAATGGGTGATCAATTAGAGTAGAGGATACTTGTTCTTGATGGTTACTTTATTCAGCATCTTGTAATCATGCACATTCTAAATGATACATCTTTCTTCTTGATAAACAATATGGGAGATCCTCAAGGTGAGGAATTTGTACATATGAATAATTTATCCAACAATTCTTGCAATTGCATCTTAAGCTTTCTTAGCTCATTGGTTACCAATTAGTAAGGTGCCCTTGAGAAAATGGTTTCTCTAGGCATGAGAGATATCTTATAATTCACTTCTTAGATTAGTAGCAACCCCGATAACTCTTCCACAAACACATCCAAAAACTCTTTGATTATGGGCAATTGTCCTACTTCTATGCTTGTGCGCACTACTCTTTTCTTGCATAGATGAGATTTTCCTAACTACCATGGGAGTCTTTTCTCCTCTGATGGTTCTGATTACTCCACACATTCAATTTTATTTTCATAACATTCTACCTTATTCTTGTGGAGTTCCAACTAATCTTGTCCTAGAATTCCATCATATTCTCCCAAGGGCAAATCATGGAAATATATTCCACTAATCCATCCTCCCAACTCTACCATGCCTCCATCAATTGCTCGGTTGATCCATTTCTTAACCCTATTTCCCATCTATTCCTTCCAAAGGTCCTATAGATTCTCAATGCTTAGCTTACATTTGTCCACCATTGTAGGAGATATGAAACTCTCGGTACTCACTATATCAATCAATAAGGTGAATGGTTGGTCAAAAATGATACCTCTAGCATGGATGAGGGAGGCCTAATACTCCGCCTGTTGATTATCCACCATGTTAGCATTGAGAGTCACCTTTAGACTGCAGGAGGATAAGTCCAGTACCCATCAGAGCTTTTGGTGGATGTTGGTTGTGTGAGTGGAGGTCAAATGGACAAAACTCAGTACGAGAATGATTTTAACACATAAACTGGACAAGATATGCACAGGGAAGTGAGGGCCTCATTAACTTCAGTGAGTGATATGAGTTTAAGTGTGAGCAGAAGGAAGACTTAGTGAGAGAGGTGAACAAGACTGCTATGGGCATTGTTATCCCCGATATCTAGGGATAAATAGGAGATCATGTCTCGAGGCCCACAGGTCCTAGACATGAAGTACCGAGAGCAGGATTGACCTGAGCATGGCCCNCACATGATTAACCCAAAACTTTGGGTACCAAGTTCCAACAACTTGATACTTGATATCTCTTTTGGTACCTTGGGCATCAGGAATAAGGAACATCGTGTGCTTCATGAAATACCAGTCTTCTTAGGTGCTTGTGGTTTGGTACATAAGCTTTGTTCCTCCAAAAGTAATACCCCATATTCAACTATATGATAATCATCATACTTTTTGACCTCCTTTTCTATTCAGTCCTTCATAATAATGCTTGGCATACTTCTTGATATCATTTATCTTCCTCATACCACATTTTCATTACTGCTCTTAAGTCCAAATAAGATTTTTATATTGCACCTATCTATCATCTTTGACTTAAGGCATCAACCACTATATTTTCCTTTCCTTTTATATGTAGTAATTCATAGTCATAGTTCCTCAGAAATTCCACCTCCAGCTTGAAAATAAACTACGGTTGAGTCTATAAGTACTTCAAACTTTTATAATCTATTCGTAGTTAAAAAAAATTGTCGATTAATTAGTGTCACATGCCTTCAGAGAATACACTATAGAAAGAAGCTCCAAACCATGAGTCAGGTACTTTTGTTCATGAAAATTCAACTTCCTTGACTCATATCTTACTACTCTTCCTTCTTACCTCAATTAAGATCATTGGTGTTGGTGAACTAGATATGGATTCTATCTTCTTGGGGTCCACATTTAGTCCTTATTTTGATATTATGTGCCCAAGATACTGAACCTCCTTCTTGAGGAATTCACACTTACTCAACTTGGCATGAAATTGACACTCTCAAAACTTCTACAACATAACTGAACGCGATCCTAATGTTCCTCCTCATTCTTAGAATAAACCAAGATGTAATCAATGAATACTAGCATAAAATTGTCAATATACTTTTCAAATACATCATTCATCAACCTCATGAAAACTATGGGGGCATTTATCAATCCAAAAGGTAAGACCAAGAATTCATAATGTCCATATTGGTTCCGAAGGTAGTCTTTAGTATGCTAGCTTCATCAAATTTGATTTGGTGTTATCTCGATCTTAAATGCAACTTAGAAAATACCTTTTCTCCCTTGAGATGATCAAATGGGTGATCAATTAGAGTAGAGGATACTTGTTCTTGATGGTTACTTTATTCAGCATCTTGTAATCATGCACATTCTAAATGATACATCTTTCTTCATGATAAACAATATGGGAGATCCTCAAGGTGAGGAATTTGTACATATGAATAATTTATCCAACAATTCTTGCAATTGCATCTTAAGCTTTCCTAGCTCATTGGTTACCAATTAGTAAGGTGCCCTTGAGAAAATGGTTTCTCTAGGCATGAGAGATATCTTATAATTCACTTCTTAGATTAGTAGCAACCCTGATAACTCTTCCACAAACACATCCAAAAACTCTTTGATTATGGGCAATTGTCCTACTTCTATGCTTGCTCCACACATTCAATTTTATTTTCATAACATTCTACCTTATTCTTGTGGAGTTCCAACTAATCTTGTCCTAGAATTCCATCATATTCTCCCAAGGCCAAATCATGGAAATATATTCCACTAATCCATCCTCCCAACTCTACCATGCCTCCATCAATTGCTCGGTTGATCCATTTCTTAACCCTATTTCCCATCTATTCCTTCCAAAGGTCCTATAGATTCTCAATGCTTAGCTTACATTTGTCCACCATTGTAGGAGATATGAAACTCTCGGTACTCACTATATCAATCAATAAGGTGAATGGTTGGTCAAAAATGATACCTCTAGCATGGATGAGGGAGGCCTAATACTCCGCCTGTTGATTATCCACCATGTTAGCATTGAGAGTCACCTTTAGACTGCAGGAGGATAAGTCCAGTACCCATCAGAGCTTTTGGTGGATGTTGGTTGTGTGAGTGGAGGTCAAATGGACAAAACTCAGTACGAGAATGATTTTAACACATAAACTGGACAAGATATGCACAGGGAAGTGAGGGCCTCATTAACTTCAGTGAGTGATATGAGTTTAAGTGTGAGCAGAAGGAAGACTTAGTGAGAGAGGTGAACAAGACTGCTATGGGCATTGTTATCCCCGATATCTAGGGATAAATAGGAGATCATGTCTCGAGGCCCACAGGTCCTAGACATGAAGTACCGAGAGCAGGATTGACCTGAGCATGGCCCNGGGAGGTCTCATCACGAGCCGACCCATTATGTTCATAGGTATCCAGCAGTATGACATTGCCACTATCTGGTCACCACACCAGGGCAATGACCTTTGGTTGCATGGCCAAGGGAAACGGGGTCTCATCATGAGCCAGCCTTATCATTTCTGTGAAGATACCAATGGGTAACACTGTCAGCTCTGGTCACCACGCCAAGGCAGTGTCCTTTGGTCAGACCTTGAAGTAAAAAAAGAAAGAAAAGTAATGCATCCATGACGGGTACAACTCGCCTCCTATAAAGGCACCCACAGACAACACCTGCCCTTGGTATTACTGTGACTGGAAATCCCTAGACCATATCACCTCGTAAAACATGGCTTGAATGATTTTCTGAGGAAACTTTCCTTCTCTTGTGGGTATTATCCCAATAGGTTATTCTGTTGGTCTTCTTCAGCTTTGTATAATAGATCTGTGTAATGTGTTTGAGCTTTTAGATGATATGCCAGGGATTTCATGCATGTATTTTATAAATTTAATGATGAAATATGTCTGACATTGTTATGATCCCTAGGACTGATGAGCCCATGGAGGGCGTAGTCTTTGATGTGCAACACCATACCCGGCGGACAGGTACCAGTGGACCAGTACACATGGGGATATGATCAGTTTAGACCTCCATGGGGCTGAAGAGCCCATCAAATGGTTGCTAGGATGGCAGAGGCAGGACAACGTTGTGATGAGCCATTGCACGAGAAGGAAGAAGGATGTACTTACCAAGGACACTTTGGCAGAGCCCGACCTAGGGGGGATCACCCACTGCAGATAGGATGATTGCTTTTGATGGACAGGGCGTCACCTGAGGCAGCTAGACATTTTCTGGAGCATGTGGCAGTGTACTAGGATCATTTGGCATGTGCGATAGCTTGCAGGATCCCTAGAGGGGCCAACGTTCTGCTTCTTGGATGCTGAGCTTGCCCAAAAAGGGCCAACGTCTCCCTCAGAGGGGTCTGACGTCTCCTTTTGAGCTCATATTGTGACATTTTTAGCATTTAATGTAAAAAACAATATGATATTGTTAGTCAACCTTGTCGGCTATTTTAATNTTTGGTTGCATGGCCAAGGGAAAGGGGGTCTCATCATGAGCCAGCCTTATCATTTCTGTGAAGATACCAGTGGGTAACACTGTCAGCTCTGGTCACCACGCCAAGGTAGTGTCCTTTGGTCAGACCTTGAAGTAAAAAAAGAAAGAAAAGCAATGCATCCATGACGGGTACAACTCGCCTCCTACAAAGGCACCCATAGACAACACCTTCCCTTGGTATTACTGTGACTGGAAATCCCTAGACCATATCACCTCGTAAAACATGGCTTGAATGATTTTTTGAGGAAACTTTCCTTCTCTTGTGGGTATTATCCCAATAGGTTATTCTGTTGGTCTTCTTCAGCTTTGTATAATAGATCTGTGTAATGTCTTTGAGCTTTTAGATGATATGCCAGGGATTTCATGCATGTATTTTATAAATTTAATGATGAAATATGTCTGACATTGTTATGATCCCTAGGAATGATGAGCCCATGGAGGGCGTAGTCTTTGATGTGCAACACCATACCCGGCGGATAGGTACCAGTGGACCAGTACACATGGGGATATGATCAGTTTAGACCTCCATGGGGCTGAAGAGCCCATCAAATGGTTGTTGGGATGGCAGAGGCAGGACAACGTTGTGACGAGCCATTGCACGAGAAGGAAGAAGGATGTCCTTACCAAGGACACTTTGGCAGAGCCCGACCTAGGGGGGATCACCCACTGCAGATAGGATGATTGCTTTTGATGGACAGGGCGTCACCTGAGGCAGCTAGACATTTTCTGGAGCATGTGGCAGTGTACTAGGATCATTTGGCATGTGCGATAGCTTGCAGGATCCCTAGAGGGGCCAACGTTCTGCTTCTTGGATGCTGAGCTTGCCCAAAAAGGGCCAACGTCTCCCTCAGAGGGGTCTGACGTCTCCTTTTGAGCTCATATTGTGACATTTTTAGCATTTAATGTAAAAAACAATATGATATTGTTAGTCAACCTTGTCGGCTATTTTAATNGTGGTATTTCTTCATATTGACTATCTTCTTAGCGGTAATCTGTGAAGGGAAAACCTACTTTAATCTTTTGAGCCTTAATCCCTTGACCCTTTTCCTTTCAACACCCCATATTACCAGGGACGTCTCCCTTGGGTTTAGCCACCCTAAATAGAAAGAGCCCCCCATCGAGGTGACAGTGGGTGGGGAAGCTTCTGTTACACCAGTTTGATCCTTACCTTTCAGCTATCTGACCTAGACTACAAACTGAGCGATAACAGGCATCCAACTTTCAAGCAGCTCAGTGAAGAAAAATGCAGGCTCAAGAGAACTCTTGAACTCAAGTTTCAGACACTGAAATATGTCACAGAAGCATAATAATCAAACCTAAATTATCATGCAACTACAACAACTCAACTGGATCCTCCATGCCTGAGCCTTTCAATGTAAGAAGGAATAAGACAACAAAGAGGCCGACTAAAACTGGTCACAACATTACTATAATCAAACCTACATTGCAATAGAATCACAACCCTCGACTGGATCCTCCATGCCTGAGTGTTTCAACACAGTTCGAACAAAGAGATGAAAGAAGATGAATTCTATTAACGCGAAAGTCTCAAATTTAATACATAACCAGAGAACAATTCAGGAATCAAAATATTACAAGATAGGGATCTTTGCTCAACCAGTTGACGACCATAATAAAATATTGAACTGATCTGGAGTGTGACCTATCCATTACATTCAAAGCCTTTCATCAGTGCTTTCTTCTGTCAGACTGAGCGTGCATCCTTCTGTCATATGCGAGCTCAGATCAACATGGGTCTACAGAAAAATCCGTCCACAGGGCACCTCGGGCTGACAGTTCAGTCTTCACGACCAGACCTTCCATGTCTTCTATTTATGGGGTGAGCCGAGGTTTCAACCATCAGTCCTTCCTTCCATTAACTAATTTTCATCGGGAACTCAACAAGAGTTAATGATCAGGGGGAGGCCACATGCTGCTCTTGGATAGGACGCTATATGAACACACAATTTCAGATCCGCTCAAAGGTGGTTTGGATTCGCACCACTTTTGAGCCTGTAATTCACCACCTCCCTCCACACATCTCTTTTGCCTTACCATGGTTTCAATTGAGGGACCAATCAAGAATTTTATCGGTCAAGCGAGTTGCATCCCTGCAATAAAGTGTGGCCGTTGATCTGGTTGCAATCTCGTATGGGGCTTCACAATCAATGGCTCAAATCTGCCCCCTTCAAATCGATGGATCAGATCTCCCCTTTTCAAACTGACGGCTGAGATTTGCTTCGTGGTTCAGGTTTCGGAGCTTTAAAATCTCAAACCTCAACCTCCCCCAACAACTTTTACTTAGAGCTGGCAATCCACTGACGCGTGTCCTCCATAGATTGACGGCTGAGATCTATTTCAGACTTCGGGCTTTAGATGTTATGAATGTGAAGCATGCAAATATCTCAGAGGAAAAACTCCGAAGTGAATGATTTGCTGCCATGTGTCCCTGCCAATAGATGGTCGAGATTCACTTCAGGCCTTTGGCACTTCGGGACTTCTATCACTTCGAGGGATTTGACACTTTGACTCTTCAGCTCTTCAAGAACTTTGCACACTTCTCACTTCAAATATTTTGAAGCCCACTTCCACGAACCCTTGGATCAGTTTCCACCTGTCCCCCTCAAGATCAATGACTCATGCTCGCTTTGGGCATCGAGACTTCAGACTTTTTCTCTGGCGCTATACTTCACGCAATTCTGGAATTTCGAATGCTCGGGGGCCACTAATTTGAATTTCACAGGGGATCTCTGTCGTTGAAAACTGAACCCACCTGTTTACATTTTAAGCCCGAAAATGGGCTACTTTGAATGCTGCACCTTGTGTCCATGGTTGCGGCCTGTGTGAGCAAGGACTTGGATGACTTATTGTGGGCTGGGGAAAAGAGAAAAACTAGTGACTGAAACAAAGGAGATGAGTGTTGATCCTTAGAGAAAAACAAAAAGGATTCAGGTCGAGAACTCTTTCGGTTAAGACATCAAGGGAATCCAGGTCGCTCAAACGAAAAGGTGAAAACAAAAAAATGACTTTGACAGTCGAAGGGAAAAAAAATTAGGACCTATCCTGTGAAAGAGAGAGAGACAGGGCGAGGATATAGACTTAGGTATTAACAACAAACACATACGACTCCTGAAAACTTCATGTGATAACATTTGGCTCCACAGGGGCTGACATGCTCCTTGAGAGATGCCAAGAACATGCAGCTCCAGTGCCTTAGCTTTGGGTTATGGAGTCTCTTATTAAAAATGAAAATAAAAAGAAAGTGGTATTTACAATGGTGGGAAGCCAGTCATGGCTTAAACAAAATATTTTTTTAGAAAATTCCCATTAACAGGGCCACCTAAAACTTCAGAATCCTCCAAATTCTGCAATTTATAAGGGCTGTTCAGAAATACTTCATAAATCTCTAAGGGGCCAATCCACAAGGCTTCAAATTTTCCATGTTTTCCTTTGTCTTGTTTGGGGGCATCCCACTTGAGAACCAGATCCCCCAGCTAAAAATCTTTCTTTCTTGCACTCCTGTCAAAGGCTCATTTTATTTTCTGATGATGATCCTATGCTTTATCAAGCAACTGCTCCCTGGTATGCTGCACTTCGACCAACTGCAGTATGCTCCTGACCATATCATCAGGTTCTCCTTGGTATTCCTAGAGGAATTTTTCCACAGGAAAAGAAATTTGAGCAGGAAAAATAGCCTCAACCCCATACACCAACTGAAAATGGGAAATGCCCAGTGACCTTTTTGTCATAACTCTGTCAGCCCATAAAGCAAATTTTATCTTTGAATCCCATTCTTTCTTGTTGTCTTCTAACAATTTTTTGATGATCTTTATGAGGCTCTCGTTAGAAGAATCCACTAAACCATTTCCCTGAGGGTAGTAGGGATTAGAGTGGACTAGTGTAATCCCATACTGCTCATAGAAATTAATTAATGGCTCAACTCTGAAAGAGGCAACATTGTCTGTAACAATCCTGCTCGGACAACCAAATATGAACGTGATGTCTTCAAGGAAACTTATGATTACCTTGTGGGAGGCACTCCTTGTAGGGATGGCTTCTATCCATTTGGTAAAATAATTAGTGGCAGTCAAAATCCACTCGTTTTGGCCACTTGAGGATAGGTGGATCTCTCCAATGAAATCGAGACCCCACTTCTGAAAAGGTCCATAAACCATTACAAGTTTCAAAGGAAAATATTTGAGCTGCTACTTTCCAGCAAACTTATGACACTTGGCACATGCTCTAATATTTTCACAAACATTAGTGAAAAGGCTGGGCCATAAATACCCAACTCTGAGGATCTTATAAGCCATGGTCCTCCAGAAATGATGTCCCCCACATGAGCTATCATGAAAATCAGCCATGGCTCTTTGGGTCTCCTGTGGGTCTAGACATTTTAGAAGAACTCCCAGAGGGTCCTTCTAGTACAAAACCTGATCAATGATACAATACTTGATTGCTTTGAGTTTCAAAGCTCTCACTTTTTTTTTTGTCCAAACCATCAGGAGGCTTCTATCAGGCTGCTAAATTGAAGATTTGAATGACCTGAAACACTAAATTGTCAAACCAGGGTTGGTAAACTTCGAGCTGCTACACTGTATGTGCGGGTAAGGTTCTAGTCTCTATCTGAATGCTATCCTTAGAAGAAAAAACACACTTATCCTGAGAACTTGAATCTTCATGACTATCTTAAAATTGAGCATTTCCTATTTAAATCATCAACAGAAAACAATCTTATGCTCAAATGCTAGTACTGTTATTTCTATTCAAAAGTGTGGTTCCACAAGATTATTTTACCTCTATGTACAATCATCTACCATCATCATTTCTGTTTAAGTCATGACACAAAGAGTATTATCGAAAATGCATTCATTCTGAGCAGCAAAAATAAATCTGATTCTGTCTACAGGAAAACAGAGTACTACCCTAACTACTGGTACCAGGAGCTCCCTTTGATTTAACTATAATCTAACTATTCCAAGTAAGCAGGGTAACTAACTGTCTAACAAAGAAAGTTCATTCACACTCTAAGTTATGCTCGAATTGAAAATGAAAAGCCAAACAAACCACATTCATACTCTTAAACCCTACAGGCATCAGTTATGCATTCAATACCCATCAACACAAAACATAGCAGTATGCTGGAACGATTCAATTGAAGAATAGATAAACACGATTCTGAAGAAACTAAATCGATGACACACTATGAGCTATAGGTATACCATTCATGTAAGCAAATGATAACACACGGAAACAACTAAATCTATGATCGTTAAGCTACCTCGTATGCAAGTTCTAAAACACTGAAATGAACTAAATCTGAAACAGAGTAACACGGCGACTTGAACCGGTTTGGTGGGCCCAACCAAACGGTACAAATGCCGGAGGAGAGAACCAGAACTAACTACAGCATTCTATGCAAACATTGTATAATCTTTACGCTCCATTAACTCAAAAGAGAATGCTTCAAATCATATATCAGTCGAATAGCAAGACGCAGCAGCAGTTTTGATATTCAAAAATGCGTGTCCATAACATAATCCAACAACCTGTTCTCAGGAGTGATCGCGGGTTTATATAGAAATCCTACTCATAACAGTCTAAAACAATGATACATAAAACAAACGGGTCCCCCTGTTCATAACAGTCTTGGAATCAAGTTTTAAAACGTACTTCACATCTTCGTGACACGTAGTGTCACGAAGTGTGAACGATGAAGAATCACGACCCAGGTTTATCATTATGCCTTCAAGCACCCTGTGGCGATGACTCCAGCTATCATGCGAATCTCTCTGTCTTCCATTCGGACCATAACGCATAGATCTTTGAGCGGCTCCATTGGTATCTCCACGGGTATGAGTTGGTACCTGGTACCACCATCCTGTTCCAAAAATAGCAGTGGTACCTAACCCAAGCAACATTAGTTCCAATATCAATTTAAAGCATTAAAGTGCATAAAAATAGTTTGAAATGCAAAGATACCTTAAGTAACCCCATTGAATGGTAGGGAGATGTTAATTATGTCAAAATGAGGCCAAAAGGGTGGTAC
>JZKD02S1338479.1:0-11697 GCA_000966675.3 Picea glauca | reverse complement strand
GAGTTCATCCATTTTTACTTCTCATCAACCATAACAGGACAATAATGAGTCATCTTTACATCAAACAATCTTGGGTCCATTACCCAAACCTTTTGCCACGGTGCTTTCTTCAAGGGTTGACATCAATGACAACCAACCTTAATCAACAAAGATGCTTTGCAAATTTCAATATGAGTAAAATTCACAATTTTTATTGAGTGAATGGGGATTATGATTTTTGTTTAAAGCCTTGATGACCAAGGTTCATGGTTTTTATAACGATATGGTGTACAATATGAACCTTTTAAAACACAATAAGAATGTGTGTGTTAACATTCATATTTAGAGCTCATACTCCATTTAATATTTGTGTTCCTATTAAGAGTAAAGAATTAGTACCATATATTTTTTTTGGCCTTGAATCTTTAAGATCTTTGTTCGTGTTCTTTATTACAATGTGTTGCAAACCTTTCAAGTCATTCTTTATTACAACGTGGTGCAAACCTTTCAAGCCACAATAACAGTGTGGGTGTCAAATTTTATGTTTCAAACCCATACTTCATTTAATATTTGGGTTGAAAATCGAACATTAATGAGTTAAGATCATGGATTTTCCCTAGTCCACTTATAAAGGTCTTTTTTCCATGTCCTATATATATAACAACTTAAAGATGGTGTGAACATCTAGGCCACAATGAGAATGTGGGTGTTGAGTTGTGTTTCAAGTCCATACTTGATCTAATTTTGGGATTGAAAATATGAATGGTTTTCATTAGTGGGTTATGGGTGTTTTGGAAAAAACAAGTTCCAAACTTTAGCCAAAAATTAAGGGGTGTTATCTTGGAGAGAGAGAAAGAGAGATAGATCGAGAGAGATGCAATTTTAAAAATTAATTTTTATCTTACTCTATATGCCAATGTAGTAATGAGAAGTCTTAGAATTTGACAATTACAATGCTCATCATTAGACATTTTGGTTGTCAATTGTGGTCAAAATTTTATCTACCCATCATGAAATAGAAGTAATACAATGAAATATGATCATAATGGATTAGTTCAATTGGTTGTCGTCAATGTTTTTAGGCATTTGGCTTGTTCGATGCCTAGTTTGAATCCCTTAGGTGAGGTGCACTAATGTACATCGACGAGTTTATTAGGGATGCAATCCACAAATGTGGGGAAGCATCCCTTAGGTTTAATTATGGTCAAAACTATTAATGATATGTTGAGATACTTTTAAAAATCCAAAACACTAGTAGTGAGATTCATAGTTATTATCAAGATCACCGAGTTTATGGATTTTTCTTGGTCGTTGATGATTGAGGTCTATGTTCATGCATTTTATGATGGTATCAAGTACATAGTGTGGACTTCTTGAGCCACAATAAGAATGTGAGAGTCAACATTTGTGTTTTGAGTTCATATTTCGTCTAACATTTAGGTTATTATTGAGATTATAGAATTTAGATTGTAGATATTTTCTAGCCTTGTATAGGTTATTATTATTATTTATGATGGATTACTATTGTGTTCCACAAATGTGGGTTCCTACTAAACACTCAATGAACATTTTAACTTTTGCAACTCAAAATAACTAGCATAACCCCGAAGTGGGGGAAAGGGAACACCAAAGTGAATCAAGATGGTTATGTTGTTCAAAGATTGGAGGATTCGTTTTTTGATGAAAATGAATACTTCAAAATATTTTTTAGCGGGGGTAAATGTGAAGGCACTTACGGTGGAAGGATGTAATGCAATAGGTCTTCAAATGCACGTTCATCATTAAGTCAACCCCAATTAGTGTTTGTAGTGGAGAATTCAAGAACAATACAATCATGATATACAAAGAGAAGCTTCCGAGGACTATTGGGGAAGGAGAAAATAAAGAGTCATTATGTATCATGACATTTTCATGGGTCACTAGTAAAATTCAATTAGAGGTTGGAAACCACATATTCAAATGACCTCCATAGTCCAAATTGCATGAGAGAGTCATCACTTCAAAAATTTGCAGTAGTAATGACTCATTGACTCCCAATGATAAGTTCTCAAGAATGAAGTTCCATATAAAGTGTGTATGGAATTTTCCCATAGAAGGATGAGGAAAAAACTTCCAGTTAAGATGACTATTGAAGCACCTAGCCTCCCGACTATTCTTCATGTGATTTCATATTGTAATCAATTTATTTGCACATTTTCATTTAGAATATTCAAGAAAATAACAATTGAATGGTTTCTTGCCTCTTCTAGTTGGGTTATATAAGTATGAAGATAACATGAGAAGAAATATTATGGAGACTTAACATGATTCCCACCAATCTAACCACATTGCTTTCCCATACTCCAACATTTAAAAACAAGGATGTGTTTCCATAACCCATATTGCAACATCTACAAAGGGAAGACTATAATCTTGGAAGATTTAAATAATATGTTGGAGAGTAGTTTCTTCCAAAAACTAAATTTCAATGATATCCACACAAATATATATACACCCAAAAATATTTGTGGGGGCTTAGTAGAAATCTTTTCCAATGGTGGAGAATTTCAATGTATTTCAACAGGTATTTCGTGTACATGATTTGGCCTTGGCATGCCACTATTTCAAGAATGATAGAAAAGGGTGACATTAATAAAGAGAGAATAATTTAAAGAAAAACCAAACTAATGCTCGCACTTGTAGAGATGGATTTAATGAATAACATAGAACTCAAATTTATTGCCCTCCACTTTGTTCTTCAAGTAAAATGTCATGTTTTGTCCATTGGAGATAAAGAATCCAAGGAAAGCAAGTAGGAAGGCATTCTCATTCTTGACCAATTTCATCTCAAATAATAGGTAAACAATTGTTATTGCATGGGATTCGAACATTGGGTGGCCTATGTGTCATTGAAGCAATTATTCAAAGATAATAACATCTAAGTGTGCGTTATAAGGAGTATAATCAAACCTTGAACCTCAATGGTCTATTGTTGAGAAAAAGAAGGGAAGGCTTTAGCTCTGATTCCAAAATTACAACTCTTGTCTTTTCCCTTAGGCTTGGCTTGTTGTCATCCAAGTTCATAACACACATAAATATAAACCCAGAAATAACCAGATGGAATCTTTGGCATGTTGATGCCTCTATTTATGGGAATGGGGATTCCTCTCTTATTGTTAGTTGCACCTAAGCTATTGTTGCTACTACTATTACTTCGAAAACAACTTTCCTGTGACATATTATTCCTTCCAACTTACAAATTACAATCCCCAATGATGATGAAGATGTTGCAGATAGATAGGTCACATAGAATCCACATTAAAAACTTGGAGAAATTTTCATTATGAAAATTCACCCAGCTACAAGAAATATCAACAAGACCGTCAAATTTAATCTGTAGCATATAACAGAACAAATATTTGTGCAGCTAGTTGTAAATTCGGTAGAATGGATCATGACTTCACATGAATTATTATAATACCTAGCTCTAAGAATGGCGCAAATTCGGTCCCATAAATATTGATTCCCTAGAGGATGAGGTGGAGTCACAATGATACAACAAGAAAGAAGATACCAATCAAAGACGTTCATGATCCCAAGAAATGACCACTGCACTTCCAACTATTAAAAACAGAGGCATGCAACTTCCCCACCTGCAAAGGTGCCCTACAGAGGGGTACAAAGGTGTTCGTGGGAAAAATTGTGGAAAAATTAGAGATTTGTCTAGACAAGGAGAATAAATATGGATTGGAACATTCTAGACAATAGAAGAAGCAGCCTTGGCTTATGAAAAAGCTGTTATGAAGATACAGGGAGCTCATACCTTTCTCAACTTTCCTCTTCACATGGTGGAGGAGGCCCTCTCATGGGAACTCAAAACCAACTATGTGAGCCTCCCCGCTTTCAACTCCCTTAACAGATTAGACAATGGCACATCAATGTGTAGGAAAAGGCCAAGTAGATTGATTTCAGACATGTTTCAACGTCTCCAAAACAAATTAATTGCGAAGGTACCAATTGGATGGTTACGTAAACAAGATTGAACCCATTTGGCCTGCGAATGGTAAGAAGACAGGTGGACGATTTGGAGATGGGGTTTGACAAGGGGCGGGTTGCAAGTGGCTATGAAAAAATGACGAAAGTTGGGATAAAACCGCCCCCTTAAAAAACACTTTCATTGTAATAACTAACATAACCTTGAAGCAGGGGAAAGGAAACACCGAAGTGAATTGGGGTGGTTGTTGTTTAAAGACTGTGGGATTTTTTTTTTGGATGGAAAATGAATACTTCAAAATGTTCACATCTCTCAAAATAGTTTCCATGATATTGTAACTCCAAATCTGAATTGCCACGCTGCATGCTCACCTGCAGTAATCACAGATATGTGACCGTGACTTTTGAAGAGAGAAATGGAAGAGGAAGAAGAGACGGTGATAAAAAATGGTGGGAAAAGAATCGCCCCTTAAAAACTCCTTCAATGTAATTAACCATATGAGAGATGACGAAAGATCCCATAGAACCAACCTCGTAAGGAACACCTTAGGAATAATTAGTATATCTAGATGTACCTACCTAAGTGAGATAAACATTAACTCACATCTACTCATTTTAATTTTACTAAATTGTTTATAAATCCCTAGTTAAGACAGATCTTTGTTCTATTTCCTATTGTGAAGCTCTTGTAGTCAAGTGCCCATGATCTATAATGACTATATGAGAGATTAACTATTCCAAGTTTAGAGAAACCATTAAAAATTATCACCAATTCTCATAACATGAAGTATCCATAAATACTCTAAAAACACAACATTGAAGATATTTGTAAATACTCTAAAATCACAATATTGAAGTTATTAAGAAAAATAATATTCAAAGCATGAAATAATGTCCTTAAAAAATTACAAATCTATATAAATCAAGTTCTTATAAATTTAAATAATGAACACCAAAATATTTTAAACCCTTGCCAGTTTCAAAATATGAATTCATAGATATAATCTCCATAAACTCTTTTTTTTTTCACAATTAAACAATATTAACAATAGGAAAAACCCACTTCAAACTTCTTTCTTTTAACTCATTTTACACTTAATTGTCTTTGGTTATTCCTTGTCTCTCATTTGGTAAATTGTATCCGTCAAATTTGAAATGATGATGATCATACCCATGGAGTCGTATTTGGTTTTATCCTTTCTCTGTGTATTTGTTGGAAGTTATTTTTGCCATATATGTCACTAAAATTCTGTGACTTATGTTTTCATTCCTTTTAATTTATTCTTTAATTGAAGATTAAAGTTCAATTTATCATTCCTTCTAATTGTATTACTTTAATTTAAGGTTACGGATCAATTTTTTTTCTTTGAGCCAAAAACAAAACAAAACTTTCATTGATCGATTTTTTTATATATCACTCACAAATGAGGAAGAAGCATCAAGTAGTTGGATTCTTCCAATAGTGTGGATGATCGAACCATATCATAACTTTCATTGAATTATTTTCTTCAATATATCATTGACTAACAAGGAAGAGGTGTCTCATGTTGCACTATTTGGATAATGTGGATGAAAGAACCATTTAAATGTATCATATTGTCCCTTTTATGTATATAAAAATTCTTAACCTTCTTGGAATAGGTATGTGATGTATACTTGGCCTTGCCAACACATCATGGTAAGAATATGTTCATTTATACAGTAATCCTAGTAAAGCAGAAATTGGTTTAAAGATTGATCCTGTTATCTCTCCAGGAAACTCTCCTAGGCTGTAAGTCGGAGATGCCTGGTAACTAACTCTTTTTGAAGCAATTTTCTAAATAATTGAGATGGGTTGTGGATCAAGGTGAATAACTAGAGGCTGGACTGTGCTTTTAGGACTGTCTAAAGATGCAAAATTTCACAAGGCTTTCTAGCACCGTGGTCAGATAAAGTTTGATTAAATGGGGGAAGGAAAACAGTTATTGAACCAGATTATGTTTCATGCCAACAAACACAATGGGTCTAACAACCAAGAAATAACTTATGATAATCAACTAAGACAATTTATCAGTGAGATGACAGTCGCTGCAAATTGAATGAGCTTCAACAAAGGACTTCCACTCATAAGCTATAAAAGAAACAAAAGAGAAAATCTGACACAGAACTGAAAGAAGCTTGCAATCTTTTATAAAATAAGAATAAGTCTGAGAATTACAGTGACAACACTAAAGTATTCCAAGTCGAACTGAGTTTCCGCGCTGCTGAAAGCAGTCTCGGCTTCTGCTCTGTGTCGGATCAAATAGAAACCTCGACTGTATTTCGCAAACAACTTGTGATATGCCAACTCTGCCTGATTTGATGGCGTCTGACTGACGGTACCTCCTCTGTACCTGCGTCGCCGAACACAAATTTGCCATTTCGGGTGTGATGAGAGTTGGGCGTGGGTTCTGGAATGATTTCGAATTACCATCATATCCTGGCACACATGCTTGAATTTCCATGATCGCCCACTCCCACCAGCGCATGTCTTGGATTTTCTCTGACGTGGGGTTGATCACCTCATCATCTCTTTCATACGTGGATAATGAGCATGTGATTCCCGCTTCATGCAGCAATGGTGCATGGAGAATGCCTCTACCACCACGCTCGCTTGCTGCTTTCACCAGCACGCGACTCCTTTGAAAACCCCTGTTAGCTGCGGAAAGTGAATACTTTCCACAGCGCACCTTTTTATAGAAAACTTACCTTAGCTGCGGAAAGTGAATACTTCCAACAGCGTTCTGTATCACTTGAAAATGTTCCTCATCTGCGGAAAGTAGGTGTTTTCCATAGCGTGCCACGTGCGAACTGACTGTTAGACCCTTTACGCTTTGTCACTTTCCACAGCGCATTAACTGATGAAACGACGTCCTTATCTGCTGAAAGTGGGCGCTTTCCACAACGCACAATGAATCTTTCGGACGTTGGTTAGCTGCTGAAAGTGAGTCATGCCAATTTACAAAAAGAAGACTTTATGGGCCTCATTTATTCCTAGGACAAAAGAAGAAACCTAAGCTTGCATCCAAAGAAAGTCGAAAATAACTTGAAGTGACGACCTAACACCTAAAGAAAAAAAAAAAAATGGGCAAGTTTATTCGAGGAGTTAACACTGGCTCCTATTGGGGATGAACACCTCCCTGTGAGGTTTCAAGGACCGTAGAACCAATGCCTTTCCTGGAAAAGAAATCTAAAAATTAAACTGACTACTAGTGTTCCATTCGGCATGGAGTTATTGAAAAATAAAATCTAAGATTATTTACAATGTCTAGGCTTTGCAGTCCTAGATGAAATAAAGTTTCAGAAAACACCCGTTTACCGGGCCACCGAACACTTCGTCACCCTCCAGGTTCTGCAGAATGAAAGTGTTGTTGTTTTGTACCTGAGTGATCATAAAAGGGCCTGTCCACAAAGAATCAAATTTACCATGCTTGCCTTTTTCCTGTCGAAGAGCATCCCACTTCAGCACCCAATCACCGATCTGAAAACTATCCTCCTTCGCCTTCCTGTCAAACATCCTTTTGATCTGCATTTGATGTGCTTCTGATCTGTCCACTAACTGCTCGCGAGCTTGCTGCAGTTCCACCAAGTCCAGCATCCTTCTTACCATGTCATTTTTCTCTGTTTGATCCTCCTGAAAGAACTTAGCCACCGACAACACTAACTGAACATGGAAGATCGCATCAGTACCATAAACCAGCTTGAAAGGAGAAGTTCCTATAGATTTTTTAGTGGTTACTCTGTCTGCCCACAAAGCGAATTTCAATTTGGAATCCCAACTCTTTTTATTCTCTTCTAATAGTTTTCTTATGATCTTTATCAAGCTCTTATTTGACGATTCCGCTAAGCCATTACCTTGAGGATAGTATGGAGTCGAGTGTACTAGCTAGATGCCCAGAGACTCACACATGTCCATCAATTCTTCTGATTTGAATACTGCTGCGTTATCCGCCACCAACCTCTTGGGACATCCAAATCTGCTCAGAATATTTTCGTAGAGGAACTTTATGACCACCTGATGTGTAGCATTCCGTGTAGGGACTGCCTCTATCCACTTTGTGAAGTAGTCAGTGGCTACTAGAATCCACTTGTGTTGGCCGCTGGATGCAGGATTTATTTCACCGATGAAATCTAGGCCCCACTGCTGGAAAGGGCCGTTAACCACAATGGGCCTCAGGGGTAAAGATTTGAGTTGCTACTTACCGATGAATCTTTGGCATTTTTCGCACGATTTGATGAACGAACATACATCAGCAAACAGAAAAGGCCAATAATATCCGACCCTCAGGATCTTATGAGCAGTCATCTTCCAGTAGTGATGACCACCACAGTCAGCTGAGTGGAACTGATATGTTACTTCGGCAGCCTCTTCTTTATCCAAACACCTGAGGAGCAGGCCAGTAGGGTCCCTCCAATACAGCAGATTGTTATAGATGCAGAATTTAATAGCTCTAAGTTTGAGAGCCCGAGCTTGAGTTAAACTGAGTTCAGGAGGAACTTCGAGTTTTTGCAGAAAATGTATGATGCCAACATACCATTCACAGGTGGACAAATGCCCTGCCACTTGCTGACTGTCATGCTGTCCATCTGCTGCCGAATCTGCCGGTGAATTTTCTGAAATTTCTGCTATGAAATTAATATCCAACAACTTACGATTTTCCTCTGCTAAGAGTTTGGCGAGGCCTTGGCCTTTTACCAGCTTGGTGGGCTTTACCTCGATATTAAATTCTATTATCTTTGCTATCCATCTTGCCCTTTTACCGTCGATATCTGGCTGCGTCAAAACATCTTTTACAGAAGATGAGGGAACGTATGCAATGACCTTCAAATGAAGAATATAAATTCTGAATGCTTTTAGAGATTTTATAAGAGCGTAAGCTTGTTTGTCGATGGGGTCATACCTTAGTTCTGCATCCCTGAGTGTCTTGCTGAAGAATGCCATGGGATGGTCAAAATCTTCCTCGTCTTTTTGAAGTAGGACTGCTGCTACTATGTCATAGGAAGCAAAGGAAAAGATATAGAAAGTCTTGCTGTAGTCTGGGCTGATCGGAATCAGAGACTCGATGATTGCTTTCTTGATATCCTGAAAAGAGTTTTTTGCACTGTCTGTCCATTTTACTTCAGCCCCCTTTTTCAGCATGCAAGTTATATGTTTGACTAATTCAGCAAAGTTGGGCACAAACCTTCTGACGAAATTAATCTTACCAAGCAATGACTGTATGTCCTTCTTTGACCTTGGTAAAGACAGCTTTTGGATGGCCTCCACTCTTGCTGGATCGATCATGACACCTTCGGCTGAGACAATGTGACCCAGGAGCTTGCCCTTTCTTAGAGAAAATTGTGATTTCTTGGGATTGAGTGAAATCCCAAATTGTCTGCACTTTAAGAATACTCTTTTCAGATGTTTCAAATGTTCCTCATGGTTGCTGGAATACACAGTAATATCGTCAAGGTATATGAGGACGAATTTTTCCTTCTCTCCCACAAACGCTATATCCATGGCCCTTTGGAATGTAGCCCCGACGTTCATTAATCCAAAGGGCATTTTGGAGTACATAAAGGTTCCCCAAGGAGTGGTGAACGCAGTTTTCTCCTNAGTGAAATCCCAAATTGTCTGCACTTTAAGAATACTCTTTTCAGATGTTTCAAATGTTCCTCATGGTTGCTGGAATACACAGTAATATCATCAAGGTATATGAGGATGAATTTGTTCTTCTCTCCCACAAACTCTATATCCATGGCCCTTTGGAATGTAGCCCCGGCGTTCATTAATCCAAAGGGCATTTTTGAGTACATAAAGGTTCCCCAAGGAGTGGTGAACGCAATTTTCTCCTGATCATCTGGATGGAAAACAACCTGATTATAACCGGAAAAGACATCAAGAAAGGACATGACCTTTTCCCCTGAGATCCTCTGTAACAAGTGTTCCATTTTAGGGAGGGGGTAGTTGTCCTTTTTTGAGCATTTGTTTAAGTTTCTGAAGTCTACGCACAACCTTACCTCCCCATTCTTCTTCCTTACGATTACCAGGTTGGCAATCCACTTTGAATATCTCAAAGGAACTATGATCTTGGCATCTAGGAGTTTTTTAATTTCTCTCTCAATCACTGGCAGTAGCAAAGGGCTGATAGGCCTGAGTTTTTGATTGAAAGGAATAGTATATTTTTCAAGAGGGATTTTGTGTTGAATAATATCAGGATCATAGGTATTTAGATCGTTGTACTTCCAAGCAAACACATCAGAAAATTCCTTCAAAACACTACAGTATTTTGACTTCTCATCAGCAGTCAATTCAGAAGACAAATTGATGAACTTGGGCTAGTTATTACCTCCTATGTTATGCTCTTGAACAGCAGGGTCTTGTTCCTTCTTGTCTGGCTGGTAGGGGACATCGTTCTGGTCGAACAACCTCTCCAGGGGTACCAGACCTCGAGGTATGTAGTTGTTTGGCAATTGGATGATCTCATGCTGTCCCAACTTCTTCTTTAGCTTAGGTTTCTGCAATTCTTCCTCATTAAAATTCTGTTGATCGATGTGCAGATCAGAAAACTCATCAACCACTTGGAGAAATCTACTGAGTTCATCGTCATCTTCAAAAACCTTCCAATACTTGACATTATCGGGTAAGGAGGGTCGGTATTTTATTTGAATTTCATAACTGAGTTTAGGAGGCATGGGAGGAACGAATGTGCTGGCTGAAACAGCGAGCGAATCAACGAGTTGATTCAAATCCCTTGGTATGTATGAAATTTCAAAAACAGAAAAAGACTCACGCAGCTTCCATACCTCGTCTCTATAAGCCTTTAACCTGACGTGTTTATCCTAAAAGGTATTGTTTACCTGCTGCACAATGAGGTCTGCATATCCCAATACCTTCAAACCTTTTATCTCCAATTCCTTGGCTGCGTTTAATACCAACAACAGAGCCTCATACTCTGCTATGTTATTTGTGGTTCTGAAGTCAAGCTTGAAAGACAGTGATATGGTTTCTTTTGTTGGAGAAATGAGCACAACTCCAACACCGGTTGAGTCTCTAGTGCTGGCCCCATCAAAGTACATTGTCCAGAAAGAAATGTCTTCACCTTCAGCCTATTGTTCGATAGGCTTCATGATTTTCACAAAAGTTGACTGCCCGTCATCGATTTGGAGAATGCAGGAGCCAAAATCCATATCCACGACATAGATAGGATGGTTGACGGAATTCTTTCCATCGCTGATGATATAAGCAAGCTGGTTTTCCCTGTAAAGTCTTTTCATCTCCCCACCAAACACTAGAATCGTAGCATAGGACAGATCCATTTGTAATGTACCTCCTAATATCTTTGCCCACGAACAAGACAACAGCAACCCAAACTTGGGTGGGATATCAACAACTACCACATCCATCACCATGCTCCTCATTGGCAGCTGAGCAAGGTTTATGACCATGTCTTTAATGAGGCCAAGACATCTGACCTTTCTAGAGTCAAAGGAAAACAGGTCCTGATATGGTTTAGTGACTTCGAGGTCAAGCTCATCCATCACAGCCTTAGGCATGAGGTTATGCGATGCCCCGGAATTAAGCAGACAATTGTAAAGGATTTTGTCATGGACATTTAAAGATATGTAAAAGAGTGGACAAGAATCATCACGGTCTTCTATCATGGGCCCTATAGTCACCTTGGGCTTATCATCTTGTAGGTTAACAAAATCATCTGATGGAGAGGGCTTAGGCTCAAGAGACTTTAA
>JZKD02S1338468.1:0-11697 GCA_000966675.3 Picea glauca | reverse complement strand
CTTACACCTTCCAACTATAATCCACTTAATATCTCCTCCTCTCTACTTCCCCTCTCCCTTTCATGACCAATTCTAGCATCCATTTATACAACTCAAACCTAGAATCTCACCATGTCAACACTATTCTCACACCCCCACGTCCTTCTCCCTTCTCCTATACACTATAGACCAATAATTGGAATTGATTCCAATCACATTTTTTCCTCTACCCCATCCGCTTTCCCTCTCCACCCAAAGATGACACCATGCACCCCACTCCTTTCCCCAATGGTTTCCACATGCAACACCAAACCGTGAGATCATCCCCAAAGCCTCATTATAGTAGCACTGAGATGAGATAGACATCTAGACATCATGTTTGGATTTTAGATAGTCCTATTTTTATAGCACCAACTTATAATAGATCAATCAAACAGTCCTACTAAGGTTCGTCCTTTCCCATACAGTGCCAATATGAATTAAAGGATTAAATGTAGATACAATAGGATTTTTAATTGTTTGAAAGATAGTAGTTAACTACCCTACTAACCTATTTGAATTCGGGCCTACGTGACCTAGGGTATCATGTCGAGTTATGTTTATCACCCAACATAGTTTGTTGTATCCCTCTCCACTCTTGCTATAACAACATCCATGCTTCAACAACAATGTCAATATATTTTAGAGTTTTAATTAGTGTGAAAATCTCTCTTGCCACCTACATCAAAATCATTTAGAAACACCTCACCCTAGAGTTCAAAGGCACCAACAAGATACTTTCCATTATTTACAACTTCCAGAGTATTGATATCACAAGGGATGGTAGATAATATCTTTAACAAATTGTAATCTGAGAACTTAACATACATCACAAGAGGACTTCACAAAGATACTTTAATCATAACCAAGAGAGAGAGTCACCACAAGTATAGTGAAAAGGTATAGGTATAGGTTCTCATAGGCAAAAGAATAAATGAATTCACTCAAATGAAATTATATTACAAATGAGGTATGTGGTGTATTTAAAATATCTAACTTCTTGTCATTAAAAAATAATATTTTAAAATAGTTTTTGCATCTAAATCTAACATTTTTTTCATAGCACATATCTCAAAAATGTTGGAGACAAAATCTTAACATATTAAAACAATAGAATTTGTTAAAGCTAATCTCCCAACTAACCATAATAATAGGAAAAAAAGTGCCACCCTAAGACAATGTTTTTCCTATTTTCATTTTCACAAGCAAATAAATAATGAAAAATATGAACAATTAATTATCCCTAACATTCCTCCCAACAATAAGAGCATTGGTCTCCAATCCTGTAACATACCCAGCCTTAGACCTGTTGGGCTATGCCACATAGGAACTCTTGTGGAACTGTATATATTGTAACATACCTAGCCACCCTAGGAAGCATTTCATCCCAGAATCCAACTCAAAATAACAACCTACAACCTCTCACTCCCCACATGCTTGTCCCACCCGAGGAAGTGTGCCCCTTCTATACTCAAAATTCCTTCGGTTGCCTCACTTCCCTTCCAAGGCTTCAAGAACAGGCCAGATAGAAAGTCTCAGAGCACTGTAGCTGCAGTTGGGCTCCCTCAGGAAATCACTTCCCCAACAATTCTCTCACCTGGAGAGAGTTTCCCACGGGCTTGACAATCTGTCTCTTCAATCCAGCTCCATAGTCAATCAGGTACCGACTCCAATGAAGGAAAAAATGAAATTTGGGTATGGAGTAGGTGATGGAAGCAACCACGTTCAAGTGAGGAACATGTGATGGCAGAAACAAAATTTGGTTAAGGACAATACTGGCATGGGTAAGTAACCGTACAGACTCAGTTAAGGTATGGGAACGCTACATGTGACAGGGGGATACAACGTACAGCTTCAGGAGTGTGTGATAGATGCAAAGTTTGAATGATGGCCAGAACGCAGTGAGTCATCCATGGCAAGAGTTTTGAAGGTGTTGGTGAGTGGGAAGAATGGTTGAGTGAGAATAATAATCCCAAAATGGACTAATTTTTCCCACATATATCTGCATGCGGCCTTGATGATGCATGGATCTCCAGGAGATCATTTCTCTCCACTTGTATTTCATTTCTCTTTCTCATAAGAACTTAGGATATCATAAGTTATATCCATAGCTTAGTCCTTTAGGAATAATATTATAATATTCCCTTGGAGATAATCCCTCTAGTGTATCCACTTTCCTAGGCTCGTGTCCCCCCCCTTCCCTTCCTAGTGGAGTTTAGTCCTCCATACTCTTTTACCATGGTTGGTCTACATGCGATGATGCATTTTATTAATGATATGAGTGTTTACATATACAAAATTAGGCTCACTGGCCTTTAGCATCTAGGCTCTCTGGCCTAATAGTCACATAAGCCTTATGGCCTATAATAACCTGGCTCACCAGCCTATAAAACATATTCACATTTACAACTAGGACTCGGTCTTGGGGGTGTTACATCCCCCTCCCCTTATTTATGCAATGTCCTCAGTGNNNNTATATATATATATATATATATATATATATATATATATACCACCAAAATTTCAAAAACCTTTAAAAAGATACGAGTATTCTGCCCGCATAGCATCCTCGTGCTCCCAAGTTGCATCCTTAGGACCATACCAGGTCCATTGAACCTTTACTAACTCTATGGCTCAATTCTGGAGCTACTTGATCTTTCGGTCTAGTATGCACAGCGGATGCACCTGGAAAGAGCCTTCTTGCTCCACCTGAATCACATTCCAATCAATAACATGATTAGCATCAGGTACATACTTTTTGAGAAATGATACATGGAATACATCATGAATAGACATTGATGTAGGTAATGCAAGCATGTATGCTACATGCCCAATCCTCTCTAGGATTTCAAACGTCCCATAATAATGAGCTACCAACTTTGAGCAATCCCAACTTCAAGGAACTTTTGTTGGCCTTCACTTTCAAGAATACATGGTCACCACTTTAAATTCCCTATTATTTCTTCCCTTATCAGCACATCTTTTCTACCTGTCTTGAGTAACCTTTAAATTCTGCTTTATTTTCAACATTTGGTCTTCCATTTCTCTGATTAATTCTTGACCAACTACTGCTCTATCTGCTAGATTGTCCCAGCTTACAATTGTGTTGCACCTTCTGCCATAAAGTGCCTCAAATGGGCTCATCTTTAAATATGCTTGGTACCCATTGATATAAGAAAACTCTACCAAGTGTAGGTAGTCTTCCCATTCTGATGGTTTATCCATCACATACATCCTCAACATATCCTCAATCCCTTGACTCACCCTCTTTGTTTGTCCATCAGATTCTGGATGATAAGCTATGCTAAAATTCAAATTTGTTCCAAAACCTTTAAATAATACTTTCCACAAATTCGATGTAAATTTTGGATCTTTGTTAGACACAATTGTCTTTGGTATACCATGCAGTCGAGAAATTTATCTCATATAAATATCAACAACGTTGGTTGCCTTGTGAGTGAGCTTCACAGGAATAAAATGGGCATCTTTGGTAAGCTTGTCCATCACTACCATGATAGAATCATGTTGCTTGTTTGTTCTAGGCAGCTTGGTGATGAAATCTATTGTTACAACTTCCCATTTCCACTCAGGAATGGGTAATGGCTGTAGCAAACTAGATGGGTGTCTATGCTCAGCCTTGACCTTTTGACACTCCAAACATTTGGCAATACACTCAACAACTTCCTTCTTCATGCCCGACCAATAATATTGTCTTTTGATAGCTGCAGCATTTTTATGATATCTTGGGTGCCCAAAATAAGGTACATTATGTGTTTCTATGAATATCATATTTTTCAATTCCTGAGAATTTGGTACAAAAATTATGCCTCTATACATAAGAATTTCATCATTTCCCAGCTTGTAGTCTTCATTTTTCTGTTGCAAAATACCTTGTTGTAATTTTGTTACTATTTCCATATATTGCAAATCTGATTTTGCAGCCTCTAAGATTTTGTCCTTCAAATTACATGATGATGGTTGTAGAATGCAACTCATGCACTCTTCTGTTGAGTGCATCAACCACCTTGTACTCTTTCCCTTTGATATGCTTTATATCAAAGTCATATTCACTAAGAAATTCTAACCATCTTCTTTGCCTGACATTTAGAGTTGGTTACTCGAATAAATATTTCAGACCATGATGGTCTTTCCTCAACTCGAACCTTTTCCCCATGATATAGTGCCTCCACATATTCAAGGCATGCACTATGGATGCCAACTCCAAATCATGAGTAACATAGTGCATTTCATGCTCCTTCAACTTCCCTGATTCATAACATACAACATATTCATTCTGATTGAGGACTCCACCAAGTCCTTCTTTACATGCATCAATGCATAAAATGAAGTATTCATTTGGATAAGAAATCCTTAGTATTGGAGCATTGGTTAATAATTTCTTCAACTATTGGAAACTCTTTTCACACTCCAATGTCCACTGAAACTTCACTCCCTTATTTTGCAAGGAAGTGATTAGGTGTGCAATATTTGAGAATCCCTCAATAAATATTATGTAGTAGCTTGCAAGGCCCATGAACAATCTGACTTCTATCACATTCATTAGTTCTGACCACCCTCTAATGGCCTCAATCTTTTCGAGATCCACTATTATCCCTTCCTATGATATGATATGCCCCAAATAGTGAATTTCATTATGATAAAATGAGCACTTGCTCAATTTGGAATACAATTGATGCTCCCTTAATACCTATAGTACCATCCTCAATTGTTGTTCATGCTCTTCCTCCGACTTAGAATATATAATAATGTCATCCAAAAAGACAATGACAAACTTATCTAAGTATTTTCTGAAAATACCATTCATTAAACACATGAAGATAGTTGGTGCATTTGATAACCCAAATGGCACCACTTTGAAATCATAATGTACACACCTTGTTCTGAAAGCAGTCTTGCTGATGTCTTCTTCTTTAATTATTATCTGGTTATAACCTGACCTGAGATCAATCTTGGAGAAATTTTTTCATTCTTCAACTGATCAACGAGGTCATCGATCCTTGGAAAAGGATACTTATTGTTTACAATTACCTTGTTCAACTGCCTAAAGTCCATGCAAAGTCTCAATGTTCCATCCTTCTTCTTCAAAAATAATACTAGAGCACCCCAAGGTGACACACTTGGGCGTATATACCTGTTCTTCAGAAGCTCTTCAAGTTGAATTTGCAACTCCTTTAATTATGGTGTACTCATCATGTAAGGATTATTGGATACTAGAGTTGCTCCAAGCATCAAATTGATGGAGAAATCAATGTCTCTTTTAGGGGGTAATCCTTGTATTTATTTAAATACATCCTCAAACTCTTTTAGGATTGTATCATCTTCAATATTTGACACCTTATCTTTAGGTGTCTCTTCCATATGAGCTACAAATATTTGACACCCTTTCTTGTAACTTTCTTCAACTGCAATGCTGATATTTCTCTGATAGTTATCGCCCTGGGAATTCCCTGCACTATCCTTCGGTTCCTTTCCTCATCCCATCAAGTAAATTTTTTATTGTAACAATATAGGATATCATGGTGTTGGTCCAACCAATCCATACCAATTAGATAGTCATAGGAACCTAAAGTCAAGATGTTCAAATATGTCTTGGTTCTTAGTCCATTCATGTTCATTGGACATGACTTAACCATCTCATTAACTTTTCTTTTGGCTCCAGTAGCCAGTTGCACCAACCAATATTTTTCGTGCTTTCTTCTTGGAAAATGCAATATTTCCACCATCTGAGGATCTATATAACTATGACTAGCTCCTGAATCAATTAAAATATCAATGGTTTGGTTGTTGAGCATATCTTCCACTTCAATCATATGTGATTGAAAGTCAACTTACTTGTTGTCTAGGGCTGCATAGATCCTAGGTAAAAAATTTCCCATGTCTTCGACTGTTTCCTCTTGCTGTACATTGTGAACAATCCTGACTTTTTGACCCATGTGAGGAAAATATCTAAACATATGATTTCCCTGACAACCCCAACTTTGAATGGGTGGCTTCCTTGGAATTTTCCCTCTGTCTCAGTCGTTCTAGGTTCTCTAAAAGTTGGTTGTCCCTGAGGATTATTTATGAAGAATGGTGTCTTAGTCCCATTCTTCCTCTGTTCCATCTTGTACTTCTTCTTGTCTTCCCAAGATTTTTGGAAAGTTGGCCTCCCTTTATACTGATCATATAGGAATTTATCTCACCTTATGGTATCCTCCAATGTGTTGGGATCATCATACTATATTTTGTCACTGCTAAATGATGACAGACCACTCAAATACCCCTGAATCTTAATTATCTCATCCTTGATGAAAGAGACATACTTTAGCAGTTCTAAAAACATTGTTTCATATTCATCTATGGTCATACTCCCAATCTTGAGTTCAAATAACTCCTTCATTTTCTTATCATAGTATTTCTTAGTCAAGTATTTCTTTTGAAAATACTTCTTGAATTTCTTCCAAGTAACATTTTTCTCTTTAATATGTTGCACCTTCACAAATTGGTCCCACCACATGGATGTCTTTCCCTTGAGCTGATAGATGGAAATTATTCCTTCTGCGTGTGAAGAGTAATTATGTAATTGAAAATACTTTCTCATGCCCAACAACCATGTCTCTGCATCTTCATCCTTCTTGTGCTCACCATCAAATGTAGGTGGTTTGATTTTGTTCATTTCTCCTTGTAGATCATCCACCACAGACCTCTTCTTATGCTTCCCGACAAGGGATGAATTTGTGCTACTAGGTTCTCTCCTATTGGAATGCCTTGGGGAGTGATGGTGGTGCTTGCTAGCACTTCTTGTTCTTCCTTTCTCATCAAGAGACTTGTGAATTCCTAATTTTCTTGAGTCAATATTCTTATCCATATTATTTTCTATTCTTTCCAAGCTCTGCATTAACTTCATGTTGAATTCCTCTTGTTGCTTCTTGGATTTCATAATCTTTTCATTATCGACTTTATGACTTTAGACATCCTTTTGCAAATTTTTATTTGCCTCCACCAAGTTCATGCTTTCTTCCTTTCCTTCTCCATGTCCATTTGAGTTTGTACCTTCAATAACCATATGGACATCCATCCCTCTGATCTCATATTCCAGGCTGTAATCCCCCTATGTATCTTCCATTCCTCTACACTTTGTGTTGATCCTGATCTGATCTTATAGCTGTTAACTCTGCAAAATGTGCATCCAACAAAACTTGTTAGGCTGATTGATTTATCAAATTCAGGAAATTAAGCTCAATTTTGGTTCAATAATGCATCATAATTATTTCTTCTTATTTTCCTAAAAATTGCCTACCCAGGTCAGTTTTTTGAGTAAGTAGTTATTTTCTACTATTCAATACCTTTCCAACGCCTACTTTCATGCTCAATTCTGAGTATTGAGCAGGAAGTTATGGATATTTGAAAATTCTCCTTCCTAGGAGGTAATGTCTGTACAACTGTTCTTCTTCTTCAGAGTCAAATTGTCTCTTGGACCCATGTTGGATCCTCTCTTCAGGTTCACAGGTCCTTTTTACTTCTTTAGGTGTAGGTACGTATAAATTGGAACCCCACAAAATCCTTCTCTAAGCCCCTTTTTGTCTTTAAAACAATTTCCGGGCACCAACTCTTTTTCTTCAACTCTCCATCTCATGTGACCATGGCCTATAACCAAGAGCTTAGCTGAAAAGCACTTATCCGGAGCTTCGAGACTTTGGGGCTCTGGAACTTTGAGCTTCAGAGGTTTTCATAGCATCACACTTTACTTCTTCCGAATGTCAAACTAGCAAACTCCCAGAGAGGCTCTCCATAGCTTCGTGCTTCGGAGGGCCTTATACCATTACACCTTAATTCTCCCAAACATCGAATTTTTGAAATTTCTCGGGCTGGCATTTTGGCATTTCATTACTCTGGCGCTCTACGACTTCCAGCTTTGAAATTTTGGACCACACCACACTCTACGTTCCCCAAACGTTAAACTGGCGAACTCCCAAAGAATCTCTCCAGAGCTTCACGCTTCGGAGGTTCTTGTAACAACATACTCCCATTTCCCCGAATGCCGAATTTACAAACTTCCGAAGTCTCATCAGCAACTACGCACCATTGGGTGATATGTGGCAAACATATGGAGATGACACATGGCCTAATCTACGGGTGACATGTATCCAATTCCAATTGGCACAAAAAGGTTTGTGAAAAGAATGAAACAATATGACACATGGCATGCATAGAGTGGGTCCACGTCACCCTTGGTGATTTCATCATGCCACATCACTCCAACAATTCGGGAATTCAGGACTCCGGGCTTTGGAGGATTTCACATCAACACACTTCAAAACTCTCGAAATGCCAAATTTGGCGAACTCCGGAATCCTCACTCTCTGGAGCTTTACTACTTCGGTGCTACGGAGCTTCTGGCTTCGGTGGATTTCTTAGCATATCACAACAAATATCTCGAACACCAAACTTCCGAACAGGTGCTTCTCAGATCTTTGATACTCTGATGCTCTGGGACCTCTGAACTTCACGCTTCAGAGGTTTCTCCCACAACACTTTCAAAAAATCTTGAATGTCGAATCTATGAACTCCTGAATAGGAGATAATCTGTGGACACGTGTCCCAAAAAAAGAACGGTCTGGATTGGCTCCAGACTTCGGGGAAATATCCTACAAGTGACACAAGGAATAAAAACTTCTGAAGTGTCGAACTGTCGATCCATGAGATCTATAGTCCATATTTGTTCCATGACTAATCCAACGATCAGTTACTCCTCCCCATGATCTACGATGTAGATTCACTACGGGACTTCATAGCTTCAAGGATGTTTCCTCCTTTTAAACAAGGACTTTAAAAAAAATATGCCAAAGCAATGAAGTCCGAAGCACTTGAGGGGTTAACCATCGCACTCCATTTCCAAATCCGACAACTGTGAAAGATTTGGTCCCCTCCCGAACAGATCTCGTCTATTCTCCTTCTCACAAAGAGATATTTTTCTTCTCTGAGTTAGAAACTTAAATAATTCACCTACAAGCTCCTTGCATTTCAAATTCGACCCATCCTAGGTCAAAATTTACTTGAACAGATGTTAAATTATGAACATTTCACTATGGCCAATGTTTTCCAAGAATTTCATAACAAAAATTGGGGCTTTTTCCCAATTCCACACAAGTGACTCAATCAACTTACTTTGCCCATCCAGGCTCAATGTTGGAAACTAGAGCTCTGATGCCATATTATAACATACCCATCCTTAGACCTACTGGGCTATGCCACACATGAACTCTTGCATAACTGTATATATTGTAACATACCCAGCCACCCTGGCTGGGTCATGCCACTTAAAACAATAATTTCATGTAAATTAACACACAATTGATACTTATCTTTTGTAGAAGACCACCAACTGCATGCAAACCTTCCACGATCCTCCCAACCTTAGACCATGTTGCTTAGAGCTCTCAACAGTGGGTCACCCCCGAGCTGGGACTAAACTCCACTCGGGTAAAGGGATTTCTAAATAGGATGAAGCTACACAGTCAACAGGAAGGATTTCTTCCGAGGATCCAAATCAAACTAACATCCTACAAAATCCCATTCCCCACATTCCTGTCCCACCCGAGGAAGTGTGACCCTTCTCTGCTCAACAGTCCTTCGACTGTACCACTTCCCTTCCAGGGCTTCAGCAACAAGCCAGACAGGAAGTCTTAGAGCACTGTAGTTGCAGTTGGGCTCTCATAGGAAATCACTTCCCCAACAATTCTCTCACCTGGAGAGAGTTTCTCACAGGCCTGAAAACCCACCTCTTCAATTCAAAGGCCTAGCAACCTGCCTCTTCAATCTAGATCCACAGTCAATTAGGTACCGACTCAGGTGAAGGAAACAACATAATTCATATATGGAGGAGGTGATGGAAGAAACCATGTTCAGGTGAGGAACAAGTGATGGCAACAACATAATTTGGTTAAGGACATTACTGGCACAAGTAAGTAACCGTAGTAGCCTGGTTAAGGTACATGAACACTACCCGTGACAAGGGGATACAATGTACAACTTCATAAGTGTGTGATGGATGCAAAGGTTGAATGATGGCCAGAACATAGTGATTCGTCCATGCTAAGAGTCATGAAGGTGCTAGTGAGTGGGAAGAATGGCCGAGTGAGAAGAATAATCCCAAAATGGAATAATTTCCCCCACATATACTTGCATGCTCCCTTGATGACACATGGCTCTCCAGGAGCTCATTTCTCTCCACTTGCATTTCATTTATCTTTCTCATAAGAACTTAGGATATCATACGTTATATCCATAGCTTAGTCCTTTAGGAATAATATTATAATATTCCCTTGGAGAAAAACCCTCTAGCTTATCCCCTTTCCTAGGCTCTTAGCCCCCCCCTTCCCTTTGTAGTGTAGTTTAGTTCCCCATACTCTTTTATCGTGGTTGGTCTACACCCAACGATGAATTTTAGTAATGATATGAGTGTTTACATAAACAAAAGTAGGCTCACCGGCCTTTAGAATCTAGGCTCTTTGGCCTAATAGTCACATAAGCCTTTTGGCCTATAATAACCTGGCTCACCAACCTATAAAACATATTCAAATTTACAACTGGGGCTCAGTCTTGGGGGTGTTACAAATCCTTTCAAGACAAAGTGAAATTTTGTCTTTAGTTGACACTAAATGAGTATGTTGCAAAAGCTAAACTTGTATAGAAACAAGGTAGGAAGTAGTGAAATATTGGTGATTCGTCATGCCAAGAAATTGATTTGTAGAATGATGGATTAAGATTATTGATCCATGATAAGTGTTGACAACATTGTGGATTCCCAACTAATTCAAAATATGACGGAGAAAAGCATTATGGACATATAGGAAACATTTATGTGAATGACATTGATATGGTTTTGGAACCAATGAGAATAGGCCTCCAAAACTTAACTTCAAAGAGAAGAGATAACTTTGAAACAAGTGAGAAACATTGAGAAAACTTAACTTCAAAGAGAGGAGAGAACTTTGAAACAAGTGAGAAACATTGAGGTTTCTAGGTTGTCCTTTTGAGGTTTTGTTTGAAGGAAATTGAGGGTGATGAAGAGAGACAAGAAAGCAAACAAAATGTTGAAGGACGCAACATAATAGGAGGATATGTATAGGAGTCCTCCAAAACTATTGAACTAATTTGATACTACAAATCTAGGGATGGATGATTTTGTTGTGTGTAGTGTTATCATATGGAAGTTAAAGAGTGTTTTCCAACTAGATGAACAAATTTATGTGATAGTTCAAGTGTAATGTGGATAAGATACTCAGTGTTATATTTTATGTAGTGTTTTGGTGTTTTTTAATACATTATACTGGCTTTCCAATTATATTGATAGGGTAATCCAAGCAACATACCACAACAATCCATATTGTTCACATCACAAATGACTTTATCCATAAATTTAGGACCACAAGAAAATGAGAAAGTGTGTGTGTGTGTGTGTGTGTGATTTATGAAGAGCAACCATTATCCTTCCATCCAAGTGCATAAGGATGAGAATGAGGGTCCATTAGAAAATGCAACTTTTCAATGATGGATTTGGAAATTAAATTCTCTTGTGAGACATTTTTTAGGATGAGATGTGCATGTATGATAAATAAACTATCTCAATATTTTAGAGGAATAGAGTGTTGAAACAAGGTGAATTTATTGATTCCA
>JZKD02S1338457.1:0-10849 GCA_000966675.3 Picea glauca | reverse complement strand
TTGATTTATTAATAAAAAAAAAATTGTTTTTTGTTTGTGCAGCTCGCAACTCCTCGGTTGTGGCTGGGCACCTAGTGTTGGGCTTGTGTTAAATGTTGAATGCATTATGCAATGGAGCTATCCTTGTGGTCTCCTCCTTCATAATTCAGTGCTCTGTGTTGTGTTGGGTATTTAGATAGATAGCTCGTGGACTTGTCTTCAATGCTTTGTCTGCAGTGCGCACCCTTTGAGCCTCCTTGAGAGATCCTCCTCCATGAATCAATACTTTCTTCCTTATGCTTGGGGAGGCTTCACATTCATCATCATAGGATGAGTACATATATGGTGTATTTTCCTCTAAACCAGCTGCACATGTATCCACTCTTTTATATGTAGGACCTACACCCAAAGCTGAGCAACAGGCACATACATCTTTTTCAGGTGATTTAGTCACAAATGATATCTTCTTATCACTAAATCCCCTCTTATTTACTTCATAAAAATCATCTTTTCTCAGTTCTGACAACTTTGTCATAGATAGAAATCCTTCAACATCTAGGAGTTCCCACAACTACAAAAAGGAACCATCTATCAATATAGCATAACTCCTAAATCTCTTCAATGCTCATTCCTCCTTTCATGGCTGCATATAGTGCATATATTTGATTTGGACCGGGAACTCTTAATCTATATTTTAGTTGTTCCCAATCACATTGTAGCTCTTTCATCTGTTCACAACCCCATCCACAATGCCCTGTCTCCAGTGACCGAACAACTTTCTGAAATGATTCTTGGAATGTGCAGCCCCAAGCCATCGATTCCCCCATAGAATTCATTTGAGTTGTAAGAATTGGCTCTTCATTTAGAAGTTCCCACATTTGGACCATTCCAACAACAGGAGAAGCTAAAAATCCCAGAAACCGTAAGATTACTCCATCTGATTCACCCACAGGATTGATTAATTTCACCTGATTCAAACCAAAAATCGATTGTTCCTTCATGCAGTAAATACTCGATAATTTTGGGTGCTCTTATAGTCGTCTGCACTCTTCATTGTATTGCAGGGTCCACGCCCTACACCGCTAAAGATCTGGAGGGGCTCTCACAAGATCCAGTGGTGTTTGGAACTGGTGCTTGTGACATCATGCACATTGTATCTATTGCGTGGATGCTTGGAATATTTTGTTAAAATTTGTAAGGTGTGCAAATGTAAGGGGCTATGCGTTGTATTAATTCTGTATTACTTGGCGCTAGGTCACGTAAAGCACTTTGAATGCCCCAGATGGCTCCTTCTCCATGTGACTTGGCTTTGATTTGTACATTGTTATGGATTGTGGTTCGATGCTAATTGTGTTGGTGAAGGTGCCTAGCTCACAGAGTTTGTTTCAGTAACTAGAAATTGGGCCCGACACCATTCCTCAAAGCTCTTGGGCTATGCGATTGGTCGTGGGTTCAAAACCCGTGGACCTCCAAAATATATATTTTTTTGAAACTTGCCAATATGAGGCACCGACTGGGAATTTCAGGTCTTTAAAATGCTATTGCAGCTCTTGATAAATATAGGGAGCTTGGGGAAAACATAGCTACTATACATAAAAGATTTATGGAGGATCAACTTGCGACTTTTAGGGAACAACCCGAAGAGTTTTCTCATAAACATAAGGTATGAAAATAGTTTAAACGAGCATTAGTTATTTAGTATCATGGACCCTGACAAGATCCGAGTTGTTGTTGGAGTAATAAATTTAGTATTCACATCTCATGCGAATGAAAGTTTCAGAATAATTACTCGTTTGTTTTCAAGTGCCCATTATAGCATCAGAAGACAAATATATCATGATATTTTATGGATTCTTTACTTGGTTAAAGGTGATATGTGTACCTAAGAATTAATGTTCTAAAAATATGTCTTTTACTTGTTTTTCCTTCTTAACTGATTACCTTGCAGCTATGGTAGATTATATCTATTTTTTCATCTTGGCATGGTTAAATTCTTTCCTTTAACATTGTAGTCTCTAAGAAATAACATATTAACAACAGATGGAATATGTGGTGCTTCTTTTGGTGATTGCAGCGTAACATGTGTGCCTACTTTTTATTACTTTTTCTATATTCCCTTTTTTTTTTAATATTTTTATCTGTGTAAGAAAATTTTTGTGTGCTTGGCTTGCAGGGTAGGTGGGTAGGCCCTTGGCTATAGATTTTGAACCAGGGCTCTAATACCATGTGTAGAGACCATACTTAATTAAATCCAAAATTTAATACAATTAAACATATAATTCCTTTCTCATACATAAATAATTCCTTCACCATCATATAAGCATAATTATTCAGCGGAAATTAAAATTTATCTATAGCATGAAAATAACTCATCAATTATTAAATAAAATACCTGCTTTTGATGCTAATTCCCGCCGATATGGTTTTCCTTTTCCTGCTGCCTCGTCCAGCCTAATGCACTGACCAAACTCTACCCAAACCGACTAACCACCCAGCTAGCTAGGAGCATCCTGTCCGACTCCCTAGCTCTAGGATACCGAAAGGAATCCTGGCCCCCATGCCCAAAACCCCCAGCAACCCGATGCCCCCTACAATGATTCACCCAAAAACCCCAAAAACCAAACTTGTCAAACCAGCCAATATCCCACAGAAAAATATTCATAGAAATACCCTCGTGCCCTCCAAAATGCTCCCTCCAAATGCTTCCTCCCCAAAATAATCATCCTCCCTTTCTCGTAGGACTCTCCCATCATATTCCCCCTTCATCGACTCTCCTCCCCTTCATTAATTTCCTTATCTCATCCTTTATTACCTTATCCCCTTCTTTATTATCTTATCCCCCTTCTTTATTGTCTTATCCCCTCCATTTAATGTTTATTTCCCCACTTTCATATGTAAGTCTTTAATTAAATAAACTAAAATTATTAAGCCCGTTTAATTCATTACTCAAATATTTAATGAGTCTATTAATTAATTAATTAATCATCGAAAGGTATGAACAATTAATTATTAATTAATTAATTAATTAATATTATTAAGAAATAATTATTGTTTAACTCAACATATTAGGACAGTTAGATTATCAAATTAATTAAAATTAAAAATCCCTATGGATCTATTTAACCAGGGTTGTTACATTCTCTCTACATCAATTTGTTAGCTGGGCATCATTGTAGAGGAGTACGAGTTGAGGAATGCTCTGTGAATCTCTCGCTTTGTGTGGAATGATAAGCATTGAAGGTGTTCTATAAAAATGTGATACGCTCTCTATCAAAGGTGATTCATCTATGTTGTGCATGCCCCTCTATCAGATCAGAAGAACCCTCATATATTAGAGTGCGGGTGCGGGGATTATTAGATAAAACATATAAGGTGGGGATGGGGGGAATATTAGAAAAAACATAATATGTTTTCTATAATATTCCCCGCACCCCCACTCTCATATATGTTTTCTCTAATATTCACACCACCCCCACCCTCATATATGAGGGTGGGGCTGGGGAAATATATGAGGGTGGGGATTGGGGAAATATTAGAGGAAACATAATCACGCCACCCTCACCATCAAAACATAATATTCACATTACCCCAACCCTCATATTATGTTTTCTCTAATATTCCCTCCACCCATGAGGGTGGGGGAGGCTGGAATATGAGAGAAAACATAATATTTCTTCTCTAATATTCATGCCACTCCCACTCTATTAATTATTCTCTTATATTCCCCTCACCCCTAGCCTCATATGAGGGGGGAATATGAGGGAAAACATAGTATGTTTTCTCTATTATTCATCCCACACCCACTCTATGTTTTATCTCTAATATTCCCCTCACCCCGACCCTCATATATCAAGGTGGTGGTGAGTGGAATATTAGAGGAACATAATAGAGTGGGGGTGGGCTGAATATTAGAGAAAACATATTTGGGGGAAAAATTAGAGAAAACATAATATGTTTTCTCTAATATTCATCCCACCCCCACTCTATTATGTTTTCTCTAATATTCCCCTCAGCTTCACCCTCATATATGAGGGTGGGGGTGAGGGGAATATCAGAGAAAACGTAATAGAGTTGGGGTGGGGTGAATATTAGAGAAAACATATTAGACAAAACATCTTTTGTTTTCTCTAATATTCCCCTCATCCCCACCCTCATATTAGAGAAAACATAATATTTTTTCTCTAATACTAATCTATATTTAAGGTCACGACGAAGCCAGACAACAAATTGGGGTATGAGACCCCCTCCGCCCAACGATTTGACTCGTAAAGTCTACAAATATATACATAACCTACCCCCCTCTTTATTTGAACTTGTAACCTCTTAGGAGGAAACACATCTTCTTAAACATTAATATCAAACATTAATACTATTAATTTATTAATAGTATGTCATAATTAATATTGTTAATATTAATATAAATGGGTATTAGTTATTATTATTAGCTAATAATAATAGTAACTATTAATAATATTAATAATACTACCACATTAATATATAATAATATTTTATTAATCGATCATTATTAGTCATAATTAATAGTTACTAATAATATTATTAATAAAGTATTATTAAGAGTTTATTGTTATAATATATTAATAATTAATAATTAACCCTGTAAACAATAATAAACAATAATGTATTAATAATATATTAAGGTTAATGGTTATTAGGGTTAGTGTTAGGGCCACATTATGGCAATGCATATTTTTATTATGATTTATTTTATAATAATAATAATAATTTAATTTTAATATAATAGTAATTTAATTTTAATCCACTTGAATTATAAATATATCTAATCTTTAAGAAACACTCTAAATTTGTAAATATATTTAATCTTAAGAAAGATTGCAAATTTTTTATATCTAGATTTTTAAAGATATTTATTAATGGAATAATAGGAATAAACCATATTTTTATTTTTATAGTTTTTTATTATATAAGCATTTGTTAATGGAATAATAGTAATAGAATATACATTAAAGTTTTTTATTAGTTTCTATACTATAAAATAATCTTCATTCATATTCTAATTTTATATATACTTATTTTGAAGGGACATATTTTAGATTTTAGATTTGTATACTCTAAAAAGTAGGATTCTAGGTTTCCTTTTATATAATAGATAACATGAGTTCAAAGTTCCTATATTTTTCCACAAAGGAAACATTTAATTAGATTTTGTTGTCATATTGCAACAAACATCCCTCGATGTTTCAATCTGACCAAAAAATCCAACCATTACAACGTGACAAACATAGTAATGTTACATTGTGTCAAACATAATAATGTTACAGAGTGATGAGCATAGTAACATCACAATTTGATGAACATAGTAATATTGCAATCTATTGAACATTGTAAAGTCACAATGTGACAAACACAAACTAATGTCATAATGTGATGAACATTGCCATGTCACCATAATGTGGATAGTAACGTTGCAATGTGGTGAACATAAATATACGTTGCAATGCAACAAACATAGCCATGTCATCAAAACGTCGATACTATGATTATAATGTAACGAACATAAGAAAATGTCACCAATCAACCTGTCATTGCAATGTGATGAAAATTTCCTCACATTTCAATGTGACACACATATCTCGGCATCACATTGTGACAAAAATTTCCAAGCATCACAATGTTTCGAACATAGTAATGATACAATGCGGACCAACAGGAAGGAAATCAACCTTATTTAGACACCTAAGAGAAGAGGATCAGTAGTCAAGAACAAGAAGGGTGATAAACATAATTAATTCTATTCTAGTTTGTTGATCTATGTCACCGTCAATCAGTCACTTAATTATAATAAAGCATTCACCAGTCTAAGTAAGCAAAGCGATGTATAAAATAATTGTTAGTCAGATTATGTCAGTAATTGTTGTGGGTAATTTATCTTTTGAGTCTGAATATTCAAAGAAATAAAAGTGGTGTAATTACCATTGTAATGAGTCTCCCTAAATTATTCAAGGAGACATCTTTCTCTAATTTATTTGATGAAACTTTTTTGAATCTCTTTTCTCTCTTTTTTTTGCATGTGAATATTTCATGTTGTGTATGAGTGAGTACAATCACTTCTTGATGTGAATCTCTTTTCTATCCATTGACCACATTTTTTCTTGTTTCTTGGACATTTTTGGAGGTAGTGTGCATTGGTAAAACTAGTACACCCTCCCCTATTGATTCATCGCATTTTTATTTCGCAGTATGGGCATTTTTGTAAGTAGTGTGTGTTATAAAAATGTGTGCTCCCTATCTGGAAGTGAGGTCACTAATTTTTAGTGCATCCTGAATAGAATAGATGCGCCCTCACTTGAATTGAGTCGTTATTGTTGACTTCTCCCTCCAAAAAATGATTTTAAGTGCGTCCTTTTGAAGTTTCCATTGTCATTCATATCAACCAGTATTAGAGTGTGTTCCTTGGGGAATTTTCCACACACATAGAATAAGGAGAAGACTCAATTTCATCCACAATATTCACAATATTGTTTTTGGGATCTTCAGCTCATTCTTTATGGTGTTGTTTAGAGCTTCATGATCACCCCTCTCAGGGCTCTTCTGTGCCTTTGTGTTGGTGCAATAGTTTCTCCCTTTTCAAGGTCTCATTTTGGAGGTTCACACCTCTTCTTTCAAGAGGATATGATCCCTCTCTTCCATGCTTGCAGACCATGTCTCCTGAAAGAGAATTCTCTAGGGAGGAGTCCAGTGTGGCCACATGAACTCCCATTGAAGTATTGGCACTAGCTCTCCATGAAATACTTTGGCTCCAATAACACCGAACTCCAATGAACATGCAGATGGACACCTATTTTAAGTTACCTAATTTCATCGGCCAAATGAATGGAGAGACGATTGATTCCTGGATTCATAGCCTATCCACATACTTCAAGACTTCACCCAAGATAGCAGAATCCACCAAATTGTAGATATCCAACCTGCAGCTCGAAGGAATAGCACAAACTTAGTGGGACACACAATTGGAAAGGTCTAAATTGATTATGAATCTTGGTATACCTCCTTCTATGACAAATGGAACTATTTATTCTTGGGATGCATTCTATCACACATTGTTGGAAGGCTTCTACCCTCCAGGATATCTTCAGAATATTCTTGCCAAGTGGTTACAACTCCTCCAACTTTCCACTCAGTGAGTTCAAGCATACATAGATGTATTATGCAAGTTATGCATCCAACTCCATCTCTGTGAGCCATAATAGGTATTAATAATTAAGTGTAATTCTGGTCCCTTGTTACCTCTCCGACGGGAGGTAGATATTTTTTAGAGTTCCTCTCTAGACAAGGATTTCTTACGGGCCTTGGCTATATAATGTAAGGTATCCTCTCAAACCTAATATCCACCAAATAAAACCCAATCCATTGACCATCATCCTTCTCATCCTCAACCTTACCCTCCTTCCTCATCAGTGCCCATAATGGTTGTTTGGTGTAATTTTCACAAGACCAACTCACACAACTCTGCCAAATATCGAGCCATAAATGATAGTTTCCCCCATAAAAAATTGGTTGAATAGGTCACACCCACTTATTTTTCCAAACAACCAAAAGTCATCTCCCTCACCAACCCCACTAAAGTTGACCCATCCATCTACAACACTCATAACTACCAAATTAAACACAAACTCACAACTCTCATTTTGGAAAATGGTGTCCAAAATAATTTAGTCTTCCAAGGCCTAGTCAAACATCCACAAATTAACACCACCACCCACTCAGAGCCCTATCAAATTGGATGGGTTCAAAAGGGAGGAGTTTTCATTACTATTGCTCATTGTTGCGTAGTAACGTTTTCCATTGGCCCCTTTCATTACACTATGTTATTCAATGTATCACCTTTATACTGTGCTGAAATTTTCCTTGGTATCCCATAACAACAAGACCAAGAAGTTATGTACTGTGCCAAATCCCATCAATACAATATTCAACATGAAGAATGCACCTATGTGCTTACTTTATCACTTCATACCTCCCCCCCTACCTCATCCTAGAAAAGAATAAAATAACCATGTCATTCACCATAGAGATGTTTATCTATGTTTGGCCCACCATGTTCAACCCGAGAACCTCATGAATATGACACTTTCCATCGTACTCCCTCTCCTCCCATAATTTTCCAATGTTTCTCCGTCTCCCACCCTCTCTACCCCTTCCTCAATCCATCGATCTTATTCATGATGCATCATTACCCAATGCTCCATAATCTTGAATGGTTACCAAAGACACTATAGAACGTCCTCTAGTTACCACTTACCATGCCCTCACCCAAGACAAAATTAAATATTGCTATCCCTTACCCTAGATTGCCTCTCAGTTTACTATTGGAGTGATGCCTAAACATGGAATTCACCTGGTGAATTACCACTCTGATACCCTATCCCCCACCAAATTAAATTACCACCACTACACCAAAGAATTCTACCTCCTCATGTAGGCTTTGCAGAAGTGGCACCCTTACAACAGGTCCACACACTCTTTGAATGGCGTCTCACCTTTCAAGGTGTGTCTTGTATTTTATTCTCTGACACCCACAATGATGCCTCTCATTTTAGTTGTGTTGGGAGTAGCACAACAACATCGAGAAGAGCATGATAACCATAGAGGAATTCACAATTTATCACAACAACACACTCTAGTTTCAATTGCCTCGCAAGTAACACCAGATCCTTCCAAGCAACATCCTTCTTCATAATTGGTTGATAAACAATGCCAAACTATTGCAGAAGCCATGTGGATGACAATTGAGACAATTGAAGTAAAATTTCCCTCAGTTGGTGGCAGTAGAAGGGATGCTTATGAATCTAAACATGGAGGAATTGGAAAAATAGGAAGGACGTCAACCTTCCTTAGAAAGATAAGAGAAGAACATCAATAGTTGACAACAAGAAAGAAAATAAAGAGAATTGATTTTATCCTAGAGTGTTGATTTATGTGAGCATGAGTTAGTCACTTAATTGTAATAAAGAATTTGTGAGTCTAAGTAAGAAGAGTGATGTCTAAAATAATTGTTAGTCAGATTATGTCAACAATTTTTACAAGATATTTCTCTTGCCATTCTGAATAAACAGAAAAATAAAAGCAGAAATTACTGTTGTAATGAGTCTCCCTGAATTATTAAAGGGGACATCTTTCTCTAACTCATTTGATGAAATTTTTCTGAATCTCTTTTCTCTCTTTTTATGCATTTTTATCCATGTGAATATTTTTGTGTGTGTGTGAGTGAGTACAAATGTTGCACACCAAAGGAACTGGTGCACCCTATCCATTGATCATGTTTTTTCTTGCTTCTTGGATGGTTTTGGAGGCAATGCACATTAGTAAAACTAGCGTGTCCTCCCCGATCCATTCATCACATTTTTATTTTGTTGTATGGGAATTTTTGTAAGTAGTGTGTGTTAGAAAAAGGTGTGTTCCCTCTCTAGAAGTGATGTCGCCAGTGTTTAGTGTTCCCTTCATAGAATATATGCGCCCTCACTTGAATTGAGTTGCTATTTCTGAGTGCACCCTCCAAAAAACTATTTTAAGTGAATCCTTTTGAAGCTTCCTATGCCATTCATATCACAATGTGACAAATGTATATGGATGTCGCATTGTGACAACACAAATTGACATTGAAATATGATGAAAATAACCCTATCATCACAATGTGATTAACATATCCTTGTGTTGCAACATGACGTACTTATCCAAACGCAGATTCCTAAACATTTCATCTTCATATTGAGGAGGTTTTTTAATAACTTGAATCATCTCTCATATTAGCACTATCACTCATACATAATTAATACACTACTTCGATCACATGTACATCGAGAGTGCTTTCAAATCATTTACTTCTAAAGTGTATAGATTTTTATGCTGCCACTTTTGCTTATGTGTGCAATGCATTTTACTAGCATATCATGTAATTGAACATAATAATGTTATTTGTATCATCGTAATATATTATTTTTCATATCATTTTCATGTAATGTTATTTAAAATTTCTTATTCATATCATTGTTATTTTTTATGTACGAAACACATTTTTCCATTGTATCATATCATTCACTGTAATAATGTAATTCATATCATAGTCATGTAATGTTATCTGTATCACAAACGTAGTAACGTTGGAATATATTGAACATAGTAACATCGTAATGTGAAGAATATTGTCGTTTCATCACAAGGTGGATAGTAATGTAAGAATGTCACGAACTTAAATAGACATCGAAAATACCCATGTAGTTACAATGAGATGAATATTTCCTCACATTCCAATATGATGCACATATCTTGATGTCACAATGTGACACACATTTCGAAATTTCAAAATGTGACGAACATACTAATGTAGAAATGTGACGAGCATATACAAACATTGAAATGTGACGAACATAAATGGAGGTCACAATTTGATGAACATAACCCTATCATCGCAATGTGACAAAAATATTCTCACATTGTAATCTGACCCACTTATTCCAACATATCGTCGGAATGTGACAAAACTATTTCAATGCCATAATGTGAAAAACAAAAACCATTCGTCATAATTTTATATCCATAACCTTTCGATGTTATGTGACAAGAAAAACATGATAGGAAGTGTAATGAAGTATTATTAATATTGTAATAATGTAATTTGTATCGTAACAATGTAATGTTATTTATATCATGATCATAGTATTGTTGCAATCTGTTCAACATATAAATGTCACAATGTGACAAACATAAAATGATGTCTGTTAAGCCCTAATATTGGATCATTACCACTTAATTGGGGCATATTAGATTAGTAATGTTATTTTATTTATGTCGGCTATAGGCCATTAGTTGTAATTTAGATTAGTAATGTTAT
>JZKD02S1338456.1:178732-191772 GCA_000966675.3 Picea glauca | reverse complement strand
TCTTAATAGACATATTTAGTATAAATAAGGGTCGAGGGTATGAAAACCCTAGCTTGGAGATTATTGTAACAAAGCATTGCTCGACTGGAGGTTGCCCCCTCGAAGAGGCCTATGAGCATTGCTTTCTGAATCAAAGTGTTATTTCAGTTGTTGTTCTCATATTATTTCTGTGTTATTGTGGAGATTATGCTGGTTATATTACTGTTATTCTGCCATTTCTAGCATTTATTTATGTTCTGCGTATTTTTTATATCTGGTATCTTGCAAGTGGTATCAGAGCACTTTCCTTGGTAGAAATTGTGGGTATTTTTTTTCAGAGTAGAGACATATTCCAACGTCTTTAATCCAAAGATATCTATCGTTACACGCATAAACCCACGGTTGACGGATTCATACACACAGGAAATACAAGTGGTTCTTATGTGCACATCTGTTGGCCACCCTTGTAACCCCTGTTGGTACCCCTTTGAGTGGTAGCGCATCAAACAACACCTGTGTATGGATCGGCCTAGAATTCCTGAATCCCTCTTTAGATAAACCTATTGACCGCCAGACTGCTATAGTGTCGCCGAGAGAAACACTCGGGAAGATACTCTCTAGTACCTGTGTAGTTGGGTAGTACGACTAAGGGTATGGTCTATCCTCCTTAGTTAGTGCCCTGAGATATTGGGCCGAGTACTACTATTGGATCCTGCACTTATATCAAAGAGCTATAGCACAGGGAAAACCCTTGTCTGTAGAACCCTTGAATACCTGACCCTTGGGGAACATAAACATAGCATTGTATACTTGATTTCTCATTTGATCTTCTACCTCTACCTCTTTGAGGCTGGAAATTCGGATGTTGATTTTGTTGTTAATGTCTTTGACCTTGGAAATTTTGATTCAGATATTATTGTCTGTTACCTCCACTGGAGTGAGGGTTACTTTGATTGCTCCCTCTTCCTTGGTGACCTCTGCTTCTTCCTCTACCTCTCCCTCTCTTGAAGGAGAATTGAGTTTTGAAAGCATTGGAGATTGACTCATCTGTGAGATGCAGTCTGGTCTCATGTGTCACCAGAGAACCAATTAATTCATCTGTTGAAAAACTTGACAGGTCCTTGGATTCAAGGATTGCTGTTACAACAATTTCAAATTTCTTTGGTAAAATTTTGAGGATTTTCTCAACAATGTGTTGATCAGTGATGGTTTCACCAGACAATCTGATCTGGTTCACGATGCCCATGACTCTAGTCATGAATTGATCCACATTTTTGGACTCTGTCATCCTTGGAGTCTCGAATTGCATCCTCAAGGTCTACAGTTTAACTATTTCGACCCTGCATTTCCTTGGTAGGAAGATTTAAGGATGTCCCAAGCCTGTTTTGAAGTACCAACGCCTGTGATTTTTTAGAAAATCGAGTCATCCACAGAATTTTGAATCCAAAATTTGGCTTTATTTTCTTTGTTCCTCAGTGTTGGCTGAGCAATTCACTACGGGTTGGTCATAGCAGAAAGGGCTGCTGGATCTGGTTCCACATATCCAAGATCCACTGGATCCCAACACTCTTGTGCTTGCAAGAAGGATTTCATCCGAAGAGACGAGAACTCATTGTTCTTTCCAAGAAGAATCGGACCCTGAGTTGGTCCTAAATTGCTAGATGACGCCATATTTTCTTTTTTCTTTTTTTCTTTTTATTTAAAGAATTTGAACAAAACAGAAACAAAATTCTTACTTACCTATCTCTTGCATATAATTTGCAGTGACTTCAGAACTCTGTGTTCAAGATTTCGCGAGTTTTTGGCTTCGCGATTCTGACATTGGGACTTCATTATATGGGACTTCCGATCTCTTGTCTCGCCAACCTCTAATCGTCGAAATGTCGATTTGCCGATGGCCGAAGAGAGCTTATCGACTTTGAATTTAGCCTTAGTCACCGTGCAATGTGACCACGCACCTTGATGTTAAAGCGCTACGGGCTTTTCCAGTTCTTTGTCTTTCAATTTGTCGAAATGCGAAATTTTCCTTTGGACAATTCAAGGGTCCAGATCTTCCTATGATCTGACGGTCCAGATCCTATCAGGATTTTGTGATTCGTTATTTCGTGACTCGTGACTCCTCATCACACTGTGTTTCCAAAGCGCGAAGTCCGAATTGCCGATTTTGCTGAAATGGAATTAACTTCAGTTAGCCCCTTGGGCTATACCTCTAGTCCACATGAGCTCTCCTGATATGACCGCACTCCCTTTCGGGGTTTCGCGACTCGAACGCGCGATCACCTGGTCTCTCGACTCCCAAAAATCAAATTCGCGAAATGTCGATGGCCTTCGCTTGCGGGACTTTCCTCGAGGGCTTAGATTGTTGCCATGCATCCCCTTATGATGGACGGTCCTTGTCGTTTAGCAATTTCACGACTTGCAACTCCAAATCCTCCGACAACTTGAAACCCCAGTAGCCTAAATGTCGACAGTTTCCTCTATCTCCGCCATGTGTCCGAATGAATGGATGGCTATGATCTTTTCAGGATTTCGGGACTTTTTTCGTGGAGTGTCGTGACCTTGTGTCAACAAGACCTCCGATATCTCGAACTCTGAAATGTCGAAATGATGGCACTTGGATCTGCCGCCACTTGTCCTCTGAGATGGATGGCTCACAATCTTTTTGGGATTTCACGATACGTGATGTCGGGATTTCGCATATCGAAGTTTTGGAGCGTTGTCTCCTTTGCTCGTCCAACTCCCGATCCCCGATTTTGTGATGGGATAATATCGACGGCTCATGATCTATCTCGATCCAACAGTCTAGAATAACTCGTGATTTCACGATTCACGTATTCTCATGGCATTTTTATGACCTTTACACCTTGCGAGTCAGTGAAATGCCGAGATCTCGCCACGTGTCTCTTGATGGACGGTCTAGATGATGTCGGGATTTCGCGACTTCACAAGTCGAAATTTCTCCTGTGCACTTTAGAATACTAAACTCGTGCACTTTCTCGTAGATCCAACAGTTGTCGTTCCTCTACGCAAGATCTAACGGCTGAATTTCTTTCGCCTTTTCCGTGCTCTCCTCGTCCCTTTTGAATTGGATTTCCACCTCAAATATTTTCTGAGGATGGATCTTACTGCTGTGACGGTTGTTCTTTGAACCTGAGACGTGTTCTTTACTGCCTTTGCAAGGATTTTCTTCTGCGGAAGAAAAAAATTGTGAATCTTTCAAAGATTTGAAAGAATTTCACGAGTTCTTCGTTCTCTGTTGCAATCTTTGACAGATTTTAGCGATTTCCAAAATGCTTTAAATGCTTCTTCTTTCTGCAACTATCTTTCACGAATTTGAACAATTGCTTTGAATTCTTCAAGAGTTCCCACCTCTTGCAGCTCTTCTTCCTGAATCTTTGATGATTCTTGAAAATTGTACAAGAATCTTTAAAGTTTCTTCTTCTGCACTCTCTTCTTCCTCGATATTTCGAGCAATGTATGCTCTTCTTTGGCGCGTGAGATTCTTATGATGATCTTTTGAGCGTATAAGAAGACAACTTCCTCGTGGAAGTTTCCTGCGAGGATCTTTCAAGAGTATGACGAACAACTCTCCAAGAGTTGTGAAAAGTCTGTGTCAAATGCTTCTCAAGATCCGTGTAATCTCTGTGCTATTTGAGGATCGTGTTTCTCTCTAGCCTGTGTGAAGAGGCTTACTGCTGGAGCTCTGATACCATGATAAATTGTGAAGCAAGAAATGTAGAGAGAAAATAATAGAACAGAAAATAGTATATTAGAATATAAGAAGAAGAGTACAATGAGAAGAGTTAATGAAGAAGGTGTGAAGAAGTACTATGCAATGGGAGATGGCTGAGCTAAATAGGCTCAAGCAAATCAAGAATAGAAAGTACAGCTAGCCAGGAGAGCTGGCAGTGTACAGTCATCCTGTTGAGGTTACATTATATTTAACAACCAGCAACTCTCGGAAAATGGAATAGTGGGCAGGTAACTTAGTAGTGGATGTACGACAAAATGTGCACAACTACAATATAATTATTATTAATCAAGCGTCTCACCCAAGGAGGTGATTCATCAACCTTATTCTTCAATTTACTTTTCAAAATAATTTTTGATCTTTTCCACTCCCTCAAACTTTCATTATTTTATTTTTTTCAAAAGCAGCTTCTATTGACTCGATACTTCTCTCATGTGCAGCATATTGTTTTATAAGAAAATTTATAGCTTCTTGAATTTCCTTCTCATAAGCATCCTTACTGACACCAAGCCACTTGTATGGATCCCATACATTGACACAAGGAAATACTGGAGATGACCAACACGTCCATTGAACAAAGCATCCATTGCACATCGTGGCTCAAGTCGATGAACCAAAATATCATTCCTCGATTGCGCATGGCACCTGTTCCACCTAATAATATGTTTTCCAAAGAACCTCAGAACCTTGTAAGCCCTTGAAGCCTTCAACGACAATAGTTTTGACAACGATCTTGCAAAAAGGTTATTTGTGGATAAGGGTCCAACGAAAGCTAACGAAGTAGTCACTCTATGACATTGGACCCTCCACACTTTCAATTACTAGTTTTAATAAATTCAACTGCCAAACCCTTTTACTTTTCCCGCTAAATTCGTTCATGCCCATTCATTAGGAAATCTTAGGATTCTTTTATTGAAAAAAACATTAAACAACCATCATTTTCTTGGCTTTAGGGTCAGAGCAATAAAAGGGTGTAGAAATCCATCGACATGGGATGAAATTCCGAGAACTATAATGCAATCCATAGTTTTCAACAAAATCGTAAAAATCCCATAGAAAAACCCCATAATTTCTGAAATGTGTACCCTAACAGAAACCCACATGCAGACACCGAGCTTGGAAAATGGTTCAATTGTTTATACAATTTCCCAACTTAAGGGATACAACTCATAATAAATCACAATATATATACATGATGGAAGACAATTCAATTGTTTATAAAATTGCCCAACTTAAGGGATACAACTCATAATCAATCACAATATATATATACATGATGGAAGACAGTTCAACTGTTTATAAAATTTCCCAAAGTAAGGGATACAGCTCATAATCAATCACAATATATATATACATGATGGAATATAGTTCATTTGTTTATAAAATTTCCCAACTTCTCATAATCAAATCAAGAATATGATATTCCTTAGACTACATACACACAAAAGAGCATCTAAATTATTCNCTTCTCTTAATAGACATATTTAGTATAAATAAGGGTCGAGGGTATGAAAACCCTAGCTTGGAGATTATTGTAACAGAGCGTTGCTCGACTGGAGGTTGCCCCCTCGAAGAGGCCTTTGAACATTGTTTTCTGAATCAAAGTGTTATTTCAGTTGTTGTTCTCATATTATTTCTATGTTATTGTGGAGATTATGCTGGTTATATTACTGTTATTCTGTCATTTCTAGCATTTATTTATGTTTTGTGTATTTATTATATCTGGTATCTTGCAAGTGGTATCAAAGCACTTTCCTTGGAAAAAATTATGGGTATTTTTTTTCAGGGTAGAGACGTATTCCGGCATGTTTAAGCCACAGATATTTGTCATTACGCACATAGACCCACGGTTGAGGGATTCATACACGCAGCACATATAAGTGGTTCTTAAGCGCACATCTGTTGACCACCCTTGTAACTCTTGTTGGTACCCCTTCGAGTGGTAGTGCATCAGACAACCCCTGTGTATGGATCGACCTACATTTCTTGAAGCCCTCTTTAGATAAACCTATCGGCCGCCAGACCTGTATAGTGTCACCGAGAAGAGCACTCGGGAAGATACTCTCTAGTACTTGGGTAGTCGAGTAGTATGGCTAAGGGTACGGTCTATCCTCCTTATTTAGTGCCTTGAGATATTGGTTCGAGTACTACTATTGGACCCCACATGTATATTAGAGAGCTATAGCACAGGGAAAACCCTTATCTGTAGAACCCTTGAATACCTAACCCTTGGGGAACATAAACATAAACAAATTAAACTGGCTAGATCTATTGTCGAGCAACTGTGTTTAGGTTTCCAAGTAAATACACATTTCTTTCTGGTTAAGAATTTGGGGATTTCAGCACTGCAACATTCTTCAGACCGAAGTATAACCCCGCAACTGTAAAAAAAATATATATATGGAAATTTTTTCACCATTATTTGAGACCTATTCCATTAGATTCATCTCTTCTCCCTTATCACATTCATCCATATCATTTTTCTACAAAAAATTATGACCCCACCTGCTCCCTTTTCAGTTCACCCATCGTCATGGCCCATACCCTTAGACAAGAACTAGAGTCTCTCTTCAATACCTTGCAATATAGTTTCCTCGAGACCCAAAAAGAAGTGCAACAACTCAGTGCCACTATTGCCTCTCGTGATACATCCATCAATACCACCATAAATGCATTCGTTCAGTCCGCAATGGCGGAAGTCAAACAAGAACTGACCACCCAGCTCGAATCTGTCTTTGCATCACTCTGCACCAAACTAAAGATCCCTACCGATGACCATTTTCCTGACACATATATAAATACTGAAGGTGAAACTTCTTCCCATTCCCATACCTTTCATCCCCATCACTTTCAACAGGACATACGCCTTCCGCGAGTGGATTTAACCAAATTTGATGGCTTGGACCCCACTGGTTGGGTCACCTGAATGGAACATTATTTCTCTCTCTACAACATTACAGATGAATTGGCCAAACTCTGGTATGGTGTTCTCCATCTAGATCAAGAACGTTGGCAATGGTGGCAACGGAGAAAAACTTCTCGTCAAGGGTATATTGCTTGGACCCAATTTGTGACTGAGCTTTATGAACGCTTTGACACTGACACCAACCATTTGGGTTGTTTGACAAAATTGAAACAATCAGGAATAGTAGAAGACTTCATAGCTGCATTTGAGTGCCTGGCTTTTCGAACAGAGAGCATGACTGATGCTTTATTTTGAGAGTGTTTTATCGGTGGCCTCAAGGAGGAGATTTGGGCCCATGTCCTTATGGCTAGACCTGCGAGTTAGGTGGAGGCTACCAAAAAATCTAAAGAAGCAAAAAAAAATGTTTCCTCTCAAAACTGTAAGCCTTCCTTTATCCCTTGCCCTAAACCAGTAAACCCCACTACTCCCTCTGCCCCATTAAAGATCCAAAAATTGACCAGGGATAAAATGGTTGAATGCCAACTCAAGGGCCTCTATTATAATTGTGATGACAAATATTTCCCGGGCCACAAATGTAACGAACAAAATATTTTGATGGCCATCTCTGAGGAAACTCTGGAAGAGGTTGAAACTCCCCTTGTGCTTGCATCACCAGAAATCATTGACATAAACCCTCCCTCCGACCCTCCCGAAGTGGAACCGATCATTTCCCTTAATGCTATCATTGGCTTCTCTGCCCCCCAAACTCTCAAGTTAATCGGTTACATCAAGCACCGAAAGGTCATCATTCTGGTTGATAGTGGCAACACCCACAATTTTATTCATCACCGCATTTCCCAAGAAACCCATTGCTACATCCATGTTGTCAACAATTTCCAAATCATGATTGCCAATGGTGGTTCTATGAAATGTGGTGGGCACTGTGAAAATGTGCATCTCCAAATCGGTGACTACCACCTAAAATCCCATATGTTTGCTATTGACATGGGAGGTTGCGACATTGTGTTGGGTGCAGAATGGCTAAGGACTTTGGGTCCCATTCTCATGGATTTTAAGAAATTAACCATGCAATTCGACCAAGAATGCTACCAATATAAATTCCAAGGTATCACTCATGGCTCACCTAAGGTCATCAATTCCCATCGCATGGAAAATTTGCTCAAAATAGGTCATTATGGTGTCATTTCCCAACTCCATGCCATACAAGCCACAGAGACACCCCCAATGCGCCAAGACCTCCAGGCCCTCCCTGCTAAACATCAAGCGGTATTTTCCACTCCCCAAGGACTCCCTCCTTCCTGAGGTGTTCATGATCATTCCATTCCCCTTGTCCTAGGAAGCCTTCCCCCCAATATCCATCCATATCGCCACCCATTTGCACAAAAAAATGAAATTGAGAAAATGGTCTAGGAACTCCTTACTGTAGGCGTCATCCATCCTTGTACGAGCCCTTACTTTTTTCCGGTCGTCATGGTATTTAAGAAAGAAGGTTCTTGGAGAATGTGTCATGACTTCCGTGCTCTCAAAAAACTGACCATCAAAGACAAATTTCCCATTCCTGTCATTGATGACCTCCTGGATGAATTGAGTGGCGCCCAATTCTTCACCAAACTTGATCTTCACTCGGGCTATCACCAGATATGTATGAAAGAGCAAGACATTCCCAAGACAGCCTTTCACACTCATGAGGGCCACTATGAGTTTTTGGTCATGCCCTTTGGCTTGTGTAACGCCCCCTCCACCTTCTAGAGCCTCATGAACCATGTCTTCCNTTTTCAACAAAATCGTAAAAATCCCATAGAAAAACCCCATAATTTCTGAAATGTGTACCCTAACAGAAACCCACATGCAGACACCGAGCTTGGAAAATGGTTCAATTGTTTATACAATTTCCCAACTTAAGGGATACAACTCATAATAAATCACAATATATATACATGATGGAAGACAATTCAATTGTTTATAAAATTGCCCAACTTAAGGGATACAACTCATAATCAATCACAATATATATATACATGATGGAAGACAGTTCAACTGTTTATAAAATTTCCCAAAGTAAGGGATACAGCTCATAATCAATCACAATATATATATACATGATGGAATATAGTTCATTTGTTTATAAAATTTCCCAACTTCTCATAATCAAATCAAGAATATGATATTCCTTAGACTACATACACACAAAAGAGCATCTAAATTATTCTAGTGTTCACAATAAGCCGTTATGCTTCACTTTTCATAAGGAAATAACCAATTCCATTACCATGCAGATCTTGTTTCCCTTAAACCATAATCTAGAATTCATCAATAATAATATTCATATACAGAAAATTCACTCAAGTACAATGTGAATTTATACATGGGTACCGAATCTGAAGGAAAAAAACTCATAGTCAATCAGTCCGTCCAACTCCGTCTTTCCAACTACTAAGACCTCACCGGTACCTCCTAACCAACGCTAGGGGTAGTATTCTTCCCCTTGAGCCCCCTGAGCCGCAACGGGTCCATACACACAATGATAGAGAATGCTAGCTTTCCAGCTCTCCTCGCAAAATCGAGCTACCACTCGTCACCTGTGCTGGGTATCCCAACTCCCATAAGAGAAAATTCATTCAAGATAAAATTTTGGCTACATAACATTATGCAAGCCAGAGGTGATCCATAATCCTCCTTCGCCATTCTTTTTATAGAGTTTTCAAGTGATTAGTTTCCCAAACCCTCATTAGATTCATTTTTCATTTGTTTAATTAGGAAAAACCTCCCCTGTACACATGTTGTCCGATCCCCTAGTTGCACCATAAAATCAATTCATTAATTAATTAAATTGGCCTATTTTCCTCACCCTGATTCGATCCGGAGTCCCAGTAGTTTCCTCGATGCCTAGACATCCTCAACATCCAGATTCTTGCACACTCAATAGAACCTAGTCAATATCACTTATCAATGTAACACAACAAAAATAACATATCAACAAATCCACAACATCTCATAATGTTAAGGTCCTAGCCTGCACATAGGTAGATCAATCTATTCGGATGTAATAAAGGTCAATATTAATAAGGCCTTTCAATAAACTAGAATAAGGCGGATGTAAGAAAACCTAATAGAAGCTTCCACTTCTAGAAGGATCTTCCTCTAGATGCTTCTCTTAATAGACATAATTATTATAAATAAGGGTTGAGGGTATGAAAACCCTAGCTTGGAGATTATTGTAACAGAGCGTTGCTCGACTGGAGGTTCCCCCTCGAAGAGGCCTTTGAACATTGCTTTCTGAATCAAAGTGTTATTTTAGTTGTTGTTCTCATATTATTTCTATGTTATTGTGGATATTATGTTGGTTATATTACTGTTATTCTGCCATTTCTAGCATTTATTTATGTTCTGTGTATTTATTATATCTGGTATCTTGCAAGTGGTATCAGAGAAATTTCCTTGGAAAAAATTGTGGGTATTTTTTTTCAGGGTAGAGACGTATTCCGGCGTGTTTAAGCCACAGATATCTGTCGTTACGCGCATAGACCCGCGGTTGAGGAATTCATACACGCAGGTAATACAAGTGGTTCTTAAGCTCACATCTGTTGGCCACCTTTGTAACCCCTGTTGGTACCCCTTCGAGTGGTAGCACATCAGAAAACACCTGTGTATGGATTGACCTACATTTCCTGAAGCCCTCTTTAGATAAACCTATCGGCCACCAGACTGCTATAGTTTCACCGAGAAGAGCACTCGGGAAGATACTCTCTAGTACTTGGGTAGTCGGGTAGTACGGCTAAGGGTATGGTCTATCCTCCTTATTTAGTGCCTTGAGATATTGGTTTGAGTACTACTATTGGACCCCACACGTATATCAGAGAGCTATAGCACAGGGCAAACCCTTATCTGTAGAACCCTTGAATACCTAACCCTTGGGGAACATAAAAATAAACAAATTAAACTGGCCAGATCTATTGTCGAGCAACTATGTTCAGGTTACCAAGTAAATACACATTTCTTTCTGGTTAAGAATTTGGGGATTTCAGCACTGCAACATTCTTCAGACTGAAGTATAACCCCACAACTTCAGTCTGGAAATTTTTTCACCATTATTTGAGACCTATTCCATTAGATTCATCTCTTCTCCCTTATCACATTCATCCATATCATTTTTCTACAAAAAATTATGACCCCACCTGCTCCCTTTTCAGTTCACCCATCGTCATGGCCCATACCCGTAGCCAAGAACTGGAGTCTCGCTTCAATACCTTGCAATCTAGTTTCCTCGAGAACCAAAAAGAAGAAAAACAACTCAGTGCTACTATTGCCTCTCGTGATACATCCATCAATACCACCATAAATGCATTCATTCAATCCGCAATGGCGGAAGTCAAATAAGAACTGACCACCCAGCTTGAATCTGTCTTTGCATCACTCTGCACCAAACTAAAGATCCCTACCGATGACCATTTTCCTGACACATATATAAATATTGAAGGTGAAACTTCTTCCCATTCCCATACCTTTCAGCCCCATCACTTTCAATGGGACATACGCCTTCCACAAGTGGATGTAACCAAATTTGATGGCTTGGACCCCACTGGTTGGGTCACCTGAATGGAACATTATTTCTCTCTCTACAACATTACAGATGACTTGGCCAAACTCCAGTATGGTGTTCTCCATCTAGATGAAGAACGCTGGCAATGGTGGTAATGGAGAAAAACTTCCCGTCAAGGGTATATTTCTTGGACCCAATTTGTGACAGAGCTTTATGAACACTTTGACACTGACACCAACCATTTGGCTCGTTTGACAAAATTGAAACAATCAGGAATAGTAGAAGACTTCATAGCTTCATTTGAGTGCCTAGCTTTTCGAACAGAGAGCATGAGTGATGCTTTCTTTCGAGAGTGTTTTATTGGTGGCCTCAAGGAGGAGATTCGGGCCTATGTCCTCATGGCTAGACCTGCGAGTTAGGTGGAGGCTACCAAAAAATCTAAAGAAGCAAAAAAAATTGTTTCCTCTCAAAACTGTAAGCCTTCCTTTATCCCTTGCCCTAAACAAGTAAACCCCACTACTCCCTCTGCCCCATTAAAGATCCAAAAATTGACCAGGTCTAAAATGGTTGAACGCCAACTCAAAGGCCTCTATTATAATTGTGATGACAAATATTTCCCGGGCCACAAATGTAACGAACAAAATATTTTGATGGCCATCTCTGAGGAAACTCTGGAAGAGGTTGAAACTTCCCTTGTGCCCGCGTCACCAGAAATCACTGACATAAACCCTCCCTCCGACCCTCCCGAAGTGGAACCGATCATTTCCCTTAATGCTCTCACCGGCTTCTCTGCCCCCCAAACCCTCAAGTTAATCAGTTACATCGAGCACCAAAAGGTCATCATTCTAGTTGATAGTGGCATCACCCACAATTTTATTCATCACCGCATTGCCCAAGAAACCCATTGCTACATCCATGCTGTCAACAATTTCCAAATCATGATTGCCAATGGTGGTTCTATGAAATGTGGTAGGAACTTTGAAAATGTGCATCTCCAAATCGGTGACTACCACCTAAAATCCCGTATGTTTGCTATTGACATGGGAGGTTGCGACATTGTGTTGGGTGCAGAATTTCTAAGGACTTTGGGTCCCATTCTCATGGATTTTAAGAAGTTAACCATGCAATTCGACCAAGAAGGCCACCAATATAAATTCCAAGGTATCACTCCTAGCTCACCTAAGGTCATCAATTCCCATCGCATGGAAAAGCTGCTCAAAATAGGTCATTTTGGTGTCATTTCCCAACTCCATGCCATACAAGCCACAGAGACACCCCCAATGCCCCAAGACCTCCAAGCCCTCCTTGCTAAACATCAAATGGTATTTTCCACTCCCCAAGGACTCCCTCCTTCCTGAGATGTTCATGATCATTCCATTCCCCTTGTATTAGGAATCCTTCCCCCCAATATCCGTCCATATCGCCACCCATTTGCACAAAAAAATGAAATTGAGAAAATGGTCTAGGAATTCCTTACTGCAGGCGTCATCCATTCTAGTACGAGCCCTTACTTGTCTCTGGTCGTCATGGTATTGAAGAAAGAAGGTTCTTGGAGAATGTGTCCTAACTTCCGTGCTCTCAAAAAACTGACCATCAAAGAAAAAATTTCCCATTCCTGTCATTGATGACCTCCTGGATGAATTGAGTGGCGCCCAATTCTTCACCAAACTTGATCTCCGCTCAGGCTATCACCAGATACGTATGAAAGAGCCAGACATTCCCAAGATAGCCTTTCGCACTCATGAGGGCCACTATGAGTTTTTGGTCATGCCCTTTGGCTTGTGTAACGCCCCCTCCACCTTCTAGAGCCTCATGAACCATGTCTTCCATCCTTTTCTCCATCA